>JAJOOS010080111.1:0-25507 GCA_029582725.1 Solanum chiquidenum | reverse complement strand
CTCAACTACCATTTTGACAGCTTCAGTGAATGATCCTCCAGCTGATGGTACTCTTTATAGGCGGGTAATTGGAAAGTTGCACTACTTATCCTTTACACATCCTGATATTGCCTTCACAGTTAGCAAACTCTCTCAATTTATGCACAATCCACGCCACTCCCACTGGAAAGCAGTCAAGCGATTACTCTGTTATCTTCGTCACACCTGCCAATATGGCATACAGATTGCCAAAGCTCCATATTCTCGTTTGGTTGTTTATTCAGATTCAGATTGGGCTGGTGATCCAAATGATCGCACTTCTACCTCTGGCTATATCACTTTCCTGGGCAACACACCAATTTCCTGGGCCTCCAAGAAACAACGTTCCGTATCTCGGTCCTCTACAGAAGCCGAGTATAGAGTTGTGGCTGCTGCTGTTGCAGAAACCAACTGGATCACAAATCTTCTTCATGAACTTCTGCTTTCACTTAAGGGAGTTCCACAAATTTTCTGTGACAACATCAGCACCACTTACATTTGTTCCAATCCGGTCTTTCATAGTAGGATGAAGCATGTCGCCATTGATTTTCACTTTGTTCGTGAACAAGTTCAGAACAAGGATATTGAAGTTCACCACCTTCACTCAGCTGATCAAGTGGCTGACATACTCACAAAACCTCTTCCCAAAGCTTCTTTTGTCCAGCAATTTTCGAAGTTGGGTGTTGTTGACACCACCAACTTGCGGGGGCGTAATAACGGATCAGATTTAGTAGTCTCTTCTCTTTAGGACTCTGTTGTAACTTCGTCCTTGTATATAGGTTATAGATAAGTCTTACCTTTTTTTCTTAGTTTATCTCTTTGCTGTAGAAGATGTACAGAATCTATATATACTTAGTTACAATCAATAAAATACATCGTTCCTTTCATTCTACTGGCAACTTTATACTTTATAGTGAGGATCGTTGTGACGGGTCCGACGCGACTTAAGGTCGTAAATAAACCCCAAAATGTCTTTATTCTGCACTTTTTGACTTATTTATGTTGCTCTAAATTGATATAACTGTGATATGTGAGAATCGTGAAACTGTTCGTTGTTCGTAATAGTTGACTAATATTGTATATGTTCAGAATATGCCTATTTTATAATGTTGTGGTTACTTGCATGTGTTTCACTTATTGGGATAGCCGTGTGATCTTACCAGTACACTGTGGTTGTGTACTGATACTACACTTGCTTGTTCTTTGTTAAGTACAGGGCATCTTCAGGCGGCTATTGATAGACCTCAGCTAGGTGACTATTGAGCGTGACCGGATTCAAGGGTGCGCCAGTTCTTTCAGGATGCCATGGATCTTTCTTTTTTAAGACCACTCTTTTCGAACTCAGACTATTTGTTAAGGTATTTATTTAGTTTCGGGGTTGTACCCCTTGTTCTTAGACTTTTCGTTAGTAGAGTTTTGGTACATTGACTTCCAAGTTCTAGGGGTTGTTCTTCCGCATTTAGTTTGGTTAGTTATTTGTTAAAACCTTGGAGTTTATGGGGACTCCATTTTTATAGTCATTTAAACCTGCTTCCGTATATTTAAATGCCTTAATTTCATAAAATTTGTTTGTTTGGGTTGTAGTAATAGTTCTCCCACTGAAGGGTTTGTGTGGGTGCGAATCACGACGGTCTGGGTCATGACAAAGTTGGTATCAGAGCCTAGGTTCGTTGATCTCGTTGTACCAAAATGAGTCTAATAGAGTCATACGAAATGGTACGATGACATCCGTATTTTTCTTCGAGAGGCTATAGGACTTTAGGAAAAACTCACTTCTTTCGATTCCTTCGTGCTATGACTTGAATCCAGTTGGTATCTGGGTGATACAAATTGGTATATTTCCTCATTCACTCTATGGTCCGAACTAGAGCAACAACAACGGTAATACCATCACTAGCAAGAGAGGATATGTATAGACTACCGACAGTTGAATAGGGTCACCATTCAGAACAAGTATACATTGCCTCGGATAGATGACCTTTTTTACCAATGCAAGGTGCATCGGTTTTTTCTAAGATTGATTTAAGGTTTGGTTACCATAAGTTAAAGATTGAGGCGGTTAAGAATTGAATTTGACCAAGTTCTATGATTGAAATTAGCAATTTTGTGGGGCACGCTAGCTACTATTTTCGCTTGTGGTATGAGTTGAGTCCAATTAGTATCTCCCAATTCTAATTGGTATCTTAACGAAGTGAACTAGACGTCGTAGTCCCAGCTGAAGGGACACAATCAAGTTAATTGGAACTGAGAAGGTTCCAATTGGTATATGGCCTTAGGGGTATAGATGATCACTAACGATCGTCTAAGGAATGAACTAATTAAAGAATGTGGACTTGTCTGCAAGTTGTAACTGCTTGAGTGTCGTGAAACTTGTTGTGAAAAGAAAGTGATCACTAGATTAGGTGCAAGGGTCTAAATAAATTACGACGCGGTTCGTAAGCGAGAAATCTGGATGAGCGTTACAACCAACGGATAACCGTGTGAGAATCTAGGCATATCCTGGGGATATGTGTGTGGTAGTGTTGAAACGATGTAAAAAGATTCTCAAGTGGGTACTTCATTGGGTTGACCGGGGGGTAGACAACGATTGTCCAAGCTAAAGGGATTTTATTAAATACCTAGTTATAGCTGGGAAATCTAGGGAAAATATAGAAAAAGAGGAACCCCAGAAATGGTTGGCAGGGGTTCTGTTTCCATCAGGAACGTTGGGGCGGGATTTTCCCCGCCACAGCAAGACTACCGGTGCAGGATTTCTCCCGCCAGAGCGGGACAGGGCGAGACAGAAACTCAGCTCTGTCTCTCCTGTTTTCCCCTAGTCATAATTATGGACCTCAAATCGTACCCGAACTAACCCCCGCGATCTAATTTAGTGTTCAACAATTTAATATACGTTATAAGCTGTGTTAATATTGTGGAGAACCTAGACATATGAGGAGGAAATTAGCGAGGCCGTGGAGGCCAGGGAAATGGTAATGCAGGTAGAGGAGTAGTGCAACTAGTAGAGGAGGTTGCCCATCAAGACGACAGGGCTCAGTTATATACTTTTCCGGGCAAGACAGAGTTTGAGGTGTGTGATGCAGTGGTCACTAGTGCTACTCTTGTTTGTGCCCGGATGACTATTGTTTTGTGTGATCTGGGTTCTACTTATTCGTACGTGTTAGTTCAATTGCCTTGGGATTTTATGTGGTTTGTGATATACTTGATGCCCCCATCCATGTTTCTACCCCAGTTGAAGAGTCAGTCATAGTCACCCTTTTATACCGTGTTTGTCCTATTGTGTTTATGGATTTTTAGACTTTGGTTTATTTGGTTATGCTGGATATGACTGACTTGATATAATCTTAGGCATGACTTGTTTGTCCCCCTATTATACCAGGCTTAATTGTAATACTAAGTCGGTAACTCTAAAGATCCCCGGTAGGGAAAGATTAGAGTGGGAAGGGGTGTACAAGCCTAAGCTAGCTAAGATCATATCCTTCTTACGGGCTAGGAAATTGGTAGGGCAGGTTTGTTTGGCTTATTTGGCTCATGTTCGGGATGTTGAGGTTGAGTCTCCCTCTATTGAGTATATTCTTGTGGTGTCTAAGTTTTAAGGAAGTGTTTCCTGCGAATTTTCCTGGTATGCCTCAACATAGAGATATAGATTTCTGCATTGACTTAGAAACTGACACTAGCCCCATTTCCATCCCTTTGTATCGTATGTCTCCAGCAGAATTAAGAGAGCTTAAGGCTCAAATCCAAGAGCTTCTTGATAAAGGGTTCATCTGTCCTACTGTTTCCAAGTGGGGTGCTCCTGTCTTGTTTGTTAAGAAGAAGAAGGGTAGCATGAGGACTGATGATTTTATCTTATTCCATAAGAGAGTGGACTAATACCAGAATGACAAGCTTATGGATAAAGAAAGTTCCATTGAGTATACTTGGGCGAAGGAAATTGAAGATGTTAGTAAGAAGGTGCGTATAAAAATTGGGTTAGTCCTTTGAATTTGATGAGTATATGAGTTTGAGGTGTCGTGTTGATGAAAATTTGGATTCGTAGTTATAGTCAGAGTTGACTGAGCATAATGGTAATAAGAGTTCATGGTAGATTTTGATGGGATGTAAATATATAATGAAATTGTTGATTAAGCGAATTTTGTATAGTAATTACGACTTGCGAGTACCAAAGGTTGTGGTTTTATAATATTTGGTGAGTAACGTGGTTGTATAGAAAGTTTTAAGAGATGGTGGGAGTCTACTCGAAAGAATTTAAAAGGGTTAGGGTCATGATGAAGGAAAATAGTGGTATGTAGTACAGTCTTTAGAGAGAGGCGAGAGCAAGAATATTTTATTTGATTCTTAAGGCTAAAGAGGTATCTTTAGACGGGTAGATAATTGGGTTCAGAGACACGTGATTTCATTCATTTTAGTGTGGCTATGGTAATAGTGTCACGAAGCCATCAGATTGGTCAAAAACTATCGAAAAAGACTTGAGAAAGGAGTGTGCGGACATTAGCTTGAGTGTGATGACAAGTGCTTGGTTTTGTTTTTAAGTCTAGTAATGAGTATGATTGAAATTTTAGAAAAATATATGGTAAGATCGATGGAGATGTAGTGATGATAAGCGGAGATCCATGATTTCATAAAAATCTTCAAAGTATAAGCTAATGATGATAGATAAGGGGATTATGTTATATGGTGGAAATTACATTTCATATTTTTCATTGTGAGTCTACATGTGTGGTGATGTATTTTGTCAAGGTATGAATTAGCAAGGTGAGAAATGATCTATTGTATCTGGTATTGAGCATTTGAAAGGACTTACACCTGGGGTAAGTCGTAAGTTTACTACTATTGATTGTTAAGTACCTAAAAGGGGTTTCATTTTCAAAAGTGTTGGTTTATAACAAGGTAAAAGGTCGGAGTGTTTATGATGGTTGATAGTGTCGTGAGTATGATTCACTAGCTATGCTCTAGTGTATTTTCACTTTTGCGGGTGGATCCCTAGTGGTGGATTAGGGGTACCAAATCCTGCGATGTTCTCTTGGTTGAGTGGGAAGATTGGGAAGATTTGGTTATTTTGAATGACATAATTGGTGTTGTCTTGGAGTTGTCAAGGTATTTTAGTGGTTTTACATGTACCACCTTGCTTATGAGAATTTATAGAAGAGCTACCATGCGTATTTGTGGTTGTCTGGTATCATTATGTGTGGTTGAATATGGGGATCATTGGTTCCAATTCTACTGTTCTTAAGAGGTAATCTACAATTACTAAATCTAGCATATCGATAGTGTTGTTGGAGTGGTTGTATGCTTGGACACATCCCTCGATGAGTATCTGATTTCTAAAAATCAAATTTTTTATAACTTAAACTCATGGAAGCTTATGTTATGAGAAGGAGATGTTGATAAGAACTATGATTGTTTGGGTATTATGAGTGTGTGTTGGTTGGTTCAGGTTCACTTCTATTTGTAGTGAGTATTGACTTGGAATTTTATCATGCTTAAGTGCTAAAGGATTCGTTCGGATGATTGTGTCAAGGTCATTGATAACATGTTATAGACGTGTGTACGATCAACTTTGGTGGTTATTGGGAATCAGTTTTGTTGTAGTTAAGTTTACATACAACAATATTTATCACTCGAGTGTAGAGATGACTTCATTGAGCCATTGTAAGGGAGGATGTGTAGGTATTTAATTGGTGGTTTGAGGTTGGAGATGTGAAACCTTTAGGGGTAATGAGATTCGGTAAGAAGGGCATGTGAGACAAGTATCCCAAGTAATTCGATGATTCAGATACTACTCTACCCTTACTTTAGTGGGTCTTTCCTAGTTGATCACTCGGGGATGAGTGATGGGTAAATTGGTATCTATTGTAACGACATGATTCCGTCGTTAGGGAAAAGCCAATGGAGAAAGAATTGGGGCTAGAAAACTTTTTCATAGTAACTTGAAATTTCCCAACCTAGTCCAGATTTGTACGAAATTGGAGTCTTTGAGGTGTTAGGAAATCTGGTAAAAATTGGGTGACTTATTTATGATTTTGATTACATGAGTAGTTAGATAAGTCGTTAAGGAATCCATACGACTTTATGGAATTGAATTCGAGTGAGTAGAACTCCCGAAATCGATATTAGCGTGAACGGTATTTTCTGAGCATCGTTGGTTAAAGGTGTGTTATGAAATGGGGGTCTTGGAATTATTAAAATAGCTCACTGGTTCCGTGTAAGCCGCTGGGGCGAGATTTCTGCCGCCAGGGTGGGGCCGCTGTAGTGGGGTGAGGACCGTTGTGGCGGGTCCGATGTGACTTAAGGTCATAAATAAACCCTAAAAACATTTTATTCCGAACTTTTCAACTTTGAGAGCTAGGAGACGACCCCAGACGAGTTCTTGACCATTTTTCACCATTCTTGAGGCTAAAGGTAAGATTTTAACTCCCCAAATCCATTTTTTGATCCATAGAATGTAGTTTCTTGGGTAATTATCATTGGGGAAAGGTTTTGATCTGAAGTTAATGGTGGAAAAAGCCCTAATTTGCGTATTGGTATTTTGGATTGACCTAGGGTTGATAATGTTGATTATAATTTGGGTAATTAGGCCTCGTTTATTGATCCTTGCGTTAACTGCATGTGTTTAGACCATGAACAATCGGGAAAAATCCAGAAAGGGAAGATTCAAGTGCCTTAGGGGATTCAAGCTTGGATTCGAGGTAGGTGATGGTTATGATTTCATGTTGGTGTGATATATGTTGTAATTGCTTCATTATAATATGTGTATGAATGTGAATGTTGCACTATTTATCACACTACTTTTGGATGAGGATAATTGAATAATTGTATGTCATTAATCACCTCTTGTTGTATGATTGTGAGAATATAGATTGTGATTGTGACTGTGACTGTTATTTGTTGAATGGATCGGGTGTTGCTTTCCGACACACTAACTTGGATCGGTTGCCACGTTCTGCATAAACATGGGATCGGTTTCCACGTTCCGGCATAAATATGGGATCGGTTGCCACGTTCCGGCATAAATATTGGATCGGGTACCACGTTCCGGTATGGTAACAATTTGGGTGTGGGTTCAATGAGAGGACCATGGAATTGGGTTCCACAAGAGGACCATTGAATTGTGTGGTGTATCTACTTGTGATGATGTCGTTCAGATCTAATGATGATTGATATGGGAAAATGGTATGTTGCTCTAAATTGATATAACTGTGATCTGTGAGAATCGTGAAATTGTTCGTTGTTCATAATAGTTGACTAATATTGTATATGTTCGGTATATGCATGTTTTATAATTTTGTGGTTACTTGCATGTGTTTAACTTATTGGGATAGTCGTGTGATCCTACCAGTACACTGTGGTGGTTGTGTACTGATACTGCACTTGTTTGTTCTTTGTTGAGTACAGGGCATCTTCAGGCAGCTATTGATAGACCTCAGCTAGGTGACTATTAAGCGTGACCGGATTCAAGGGTGAGCCAGTTCTTTCAGGCTGCCATGGATCTCTCTTGTCTAAGTCCATTCTTTTCGAACTCAGACTATTTGTTTGAGGTGTTTGTTTAGTTTCGGGGTTGTACCCCTTGTTCTTAGACTTTTCGTTAGTAGAGTTTTGGTACATTGACTTCCAAGTTCTAGGGGTTGTTCTTCCGCATTTAGTTTGGTTAGTTATTTGTTAAAACCTTGGAGTTTATGGGGACTCCATTTTTATAGTCATTTAAACCTGCTTCCGTATATTTAAATGCTTTAGTTTTCATTAAGTTGTTGGTTTGGGTTGTAGTAATGGTTCTCCCACCAGAGGGTTAGTGTGGGTGCCAATCATGATGGTCTGGGTCATGACAAAGTTGGTATCAGAGACTAGGTTCGTTGATTTCATTATACCAAAACGAGTCTAGTAGAGTCTTGCGGAATGGTACAATGACGTCCGTTCTTTTCTTCGAGATGCTATAGGACTTTAGGAAAAACCCACTTTTTTCTACTCCTTCGTGTTATGACTTGAATTTAATTGGTATCTGGGTGATACAAATTGATATTTTTCCTCCTTCACTCTATGGTCTGAGCTAGAGCAACAACAACAGTAACACCATCACTAGCAAGAGAGGATGTGTATAGACTACCGACAGTTGAATAGGGTCACCATTTAGAACAAGTATCCATTGCATCAGATGACCTTTTTGACCAATTGCAAGGTGCATTTGTTGTCTCTAAGATTGATTTAAGGTCTGGTTACCATCAGTTAAGGGTTGAGGCAATTAGAATTGGGTTCGACCAAGTTTTATGATTGAAATTAGCAGTTTTGTAGGGCTCGCTAGCTACTATTGTCGGTTGTAGTATGAGTTGAGTCCAATTAGTATCTCCCGATTCCAATTAGTATCTCAACGAAGTGATCTAGACGCCGTAGTCCTGGCTGAAGGGACACAAGCAAGTTAATTAGAGCTGAGAAGGTTCCAATTGGTATTTGGCCTTAGAGGTCATATAAGTCATAGATGATCAGTAATGGTCATCCATGGAACAAACTAACTAATACCTTGTATTGGTCGGTGAGTGTAGCTTGTAACGGTGAATGAGTGCTTCTTGTTGTCTGAACTAACTGCAATTATGAAGTTGTAATTGCCTGAATGTGATGATGTGGTTATGTGCACTATATATGTGTGTCTGAACTTTGATATGTGCAATATGTTGGCCTAATTGATTGAAGTGATGTGAGTTGTAAAACGCTTGAGTGTTGTGAAACCCGTTGCGAAAAGAAGGCCCTAACTAGATTTAATGTGAATGAGTTGGTTCGTGTATCCTGGGGATAGACAATGATTTCTCCTAGCTTGGAAATTTATCTTAGACTTGTTTGGTAAAGCTAGGAACCTTGGGAAATTTTAGAAGAACGAAAAGAACCCAGAAATTGTTGGCAAGGGTTCTGTTTTCATCGGAGCCGCTGCGGTGGGATTTCTCCCGCCATAGCGGGACAGGGCAAGACAGAATCTCAGCCTTGTCTCCCCTATTTTCCCCTAGTAACAATTATGGACCCTGAATCGTACCCGAACTAACCCCCGCGATCTAATTCAATGTTCATCAATCGAATATAAGTTATAAGGTGTGTTAAAATTGTGGAGAACCTGGGCATATGAGGAGGAAATCAGTGAGACCATGGAGGCCGGGGAAATGGTAATGTAGGTAGAGGAGTAGTGCAGCCAGGCGAGGAGGTTTCCAATCAAGGCGACAGGGCTCAGTTATATGCTTTTTCGGGCAAGACCGAGTTTGAGCTGTGTGATGCAGTCTTATCTTTGCCTGGATGGCTATTGTTTTTTGTGATCTGGGTTCTACTTATTCGTATGTGTTAGTTCAATTGCCTTGGGATTTAATGTGATTTGTGATATACTTGATGCCCCATGCATATTTCTACCCCAGTTGAAGAGGCAGTCATAGTCACCCTTGTATATCGTGTTTGTCCTGTTGTGTTTAGGGATTTTCAGACTTGGGTTACATTGATTTGGTTATGCTGGTTATGACTGACTTGATATAATCTTAGGCATGACTTGGTTGTCCCCCCCCCCTATTATACCGGGCTTAATTGTAATACTAAGTCGGTAACTCTAGAGATCCCTGGTAGGGAAAGATTAGAGTGGGAAGGGGTGTACAAGCCTAAGCTAGTTAAGATCATATCCTCCATTCGGGATAGAAAACTGGTAGGGCAGGGTTGTTTGGCTTTATTGGCTCATATTCGGGATGTTGAGGTCGAATCCCCCCTCTATTGAGTCTATTCCAGTGGTGTTAGAATTAAGAGAGCTTTAGGCTCAAATCCAAGAGCTTCTTGATAAAGGGTTCATCCGTCCTAGTGTTTCCAAGTGGGGTGCTCCTGTCTTGTTTGTTAGGAAGAAGGAGGGTAGTATGAGGACTGGTGATTTTATCTTAATCCATAAGGGAGTGGATTAATACTGGAATGACAAGCTTATGGATAAACAAAGTTCCATTGAGTATACTTGAGCGAAGGAAATTGAAGATGTTAGTAAGAAGGTGCGTATAAAAATTGGGTTAGTACTTTGAATTTGATGAGTATACCTGAGTTTGAGGTGTCGTGTTGATGAAAAGTTGACTTCGTAGTGATAGTCAGCGCTGACTGAGCGTAATGGTAATAAGAGTTGTAGACACGTAATTTTTGACCGAACATAAGATTTTACGCCATTCTTTATTTATTATAAATCTAAATTAGATATTTTGATTTTATCTTATTTCAGAAAGTTGATTTTAAAATATTTGAAAACTAAAACATAGTGCTGCATTATTAGTGCAAGTTTTGTTTTAAAGAAAATAACATTTATAAAAATATTTGTTTCTCTTAATTTTAAATTTAATAAATAATCTAGAAGGGAAAGCAAAGAAAAATAATTATTAAAAATTAAAAAGAGTAAAAAGAAGGAAAATAGGGAAAACGTTACAATGAGAAAAAAAAGTGAGAAATTAAGAAACAAACAAATGTTGAAAGCATAATAAATAAATAAATAAAAAATGTATGAAAAAGTCCACACACTTATAAAATAAGATAACTTTTACACAGGTTTAAAATAAAAGAATGAGGGTAAATAATTATTTTTTTATAATATAATATCCAAAAATTAAGTCAAGTCATACAAAAGTCAATAAAGCGACCATGTTAGAACCATGAGACTCGAGAGATGTCTAATACCTTCCCCTCGATCAACATAATTTCTTACTCAATCTTTGATTTTGCAGACCAAATAAAATAACGAGTCAAATTTCTCTTTGATTAGGGATTTAAATAAGGTGACTTAGAACACCAAAACTCAATTCCAAGTGACGACTCTGAATAATAAACTAATCTCTATTCAAAATGTCACTTTAATTGGAAAAAGTCTTCTTCTTTCAAAACATCAATTTTGAGAAAAAATTAGGGGTGTGACAGATGGCGACTCCGCTGAGGATAACCAAAATTCGAGCTTGTAAATATTGAATTGTATATGACTTTTATTTATTATATTGTGTTTGTTATCTTACTGTACTATTTATCCGCTTATTTACCTCTTTGATATTGTTTGAATTGCAATATGGATTGTCTTCTCTACGCACCAATCTGAGTGTTCTGAGATACATTATTCGGAGATGTGATTACGTTCCCGAGCCATGAGATATCAGAGATGCTGCAACGCTCCTGAGAAGGATTCTATAGTAAGACATGTCTTAGGATGGGAAGGACCAACAGTAAGGTCGGAAAGCCCTGCTACCGGTAAGCTGTCCCTTCCTGACTACACACTTATTCCACTAGATTATTAAACTTAGTAAAACAAACCTCAATAATGATTATCTATTATAGGATCTGTTTTATCTATATCATGCACATTTTGTTTGAATTAATGGAGCTCAACACATGGGTCGAGTCCGTCTAGGATAAAAATCTTTTCTTGAGACCCACATATTTTTAACTATGTGCTACTTGTAACATTATTTAGAAGACTTTATTTTAATATCTTCATTAGATATATGTTATTATTCGGTCAATCTCAAATAGTCTAGTCCTTTCATATTTGCAACAAGATATTTGAAATAAAAGAGAGTTTTTCAATAAGTTAAACATATTTAGAAAAAGCTTAACGAACTACGCACACCTGATTCTCACATTGTTGAGATACGTAGGCATCCCTCCCCGTCTTCGGTGATATAAGTTTTTTTTTAAAAAGGGTCTTTAGTTCTCTTTCAAACTCGAAAAAAATGAAAAGTTTGTTCACAAAACAAAATGTTTGTATTATTCTTCAAACAAAAAAATCCTACTTTATGTTAAAAGTTCCACGAACTACGCACACCTTATTCTCACATCGTTGAGATACGTAGGCAATCCTCTTTGGGTTCGGTCATCTTTACTCAAAATTAAAAATAAAAAACTTTTTTCAAAAATAAGTTTTTCTTAATTTTCTTTTAATAGTTCAAAAGAAAACTAAAGAATTTTATCTCAAAGCTCTAAAAAAAACTTGGTTATTGTGTTTTAGAAAAAAAAAATTGCAATGATATTGTTCATGTTTTCAAGCATGTTACGGGATTGATCAATGCATTATAAAAAAAAACTAATAATTAAGAAATGTCTAACCCTAACAAACTTTATCGTCCATGCACATAGTTAAATTAAGGTGGTTGGTTTGTGGTTAAGCTGACATCCCATCTCTACAATACAAGGTCAAAAGGCAAAAAGAAAATGACTCACAAAGACGGAAATGAGTCAGACAATGATGAGGTCCAAAACCAGATGATTTCACAAGAAACAGTGTCAACAGAAGAGGTAAGGATATTAAGACAGCAAATGGCGGAGATGTACGAAACTTGGGTGAGTGGACAAGCTCCACCGTCTTCAATCTGTAACTATCTAAATACAAATATGTCACCCCCTGTCCAAGCGTTGATAAGTGATCCAATTTATCCACCTGAATTCGGCCCCTATGCTAGCGCATCCAACGTAGCTGAAACTTCTATTGTGCGCCCTTTGAGTACACCTATGACGAGTAATCCACTCTTCTTGCTGACTGCGCCGACAAATAGCTTCCCGCAGCCAACAATGGTGCCCAAATCTAACAATGATCCTTCATCCAAAGTTTTTCATGATCATGGCTACACCCATGATGAGGCTCTCAAAATTCCAGGATTTTACCCCCACACTCATCATTATAGTTTCCCTATAGAAGTTGAGAAAGTTGTTAAGAACGAGGAACATGAAAAAATGGCTAAAAAAATGAAGAGTTTGGAACAAAGTGTAAGAGATATACAGGGATTAGGAGGTCACAAAGGTATCTCATTCAGTGATTTGTGCATGTTTCCCCACGTTCATTTGCCTGTCGATTTTAAAACTCCAAAATTTGAGAAATATGATGGTCATGGAGATCATGTAGCTCATTTAAAAAGATATTATAATCAACTGAGAGGAGCTGGAAGCAAAGAAGAATTGCTCATGGCTTATTTTAGGGAAAGCTTGGTGGGAATTGCCTAAGAATGGTTCATAGATCAAGATATTTCTAACTGGCTACATGGGATGATTTGGCTCGATGCTTTGTTCAACAGTTCCAATATAATATTGACATCATGCCAGACCGTTCCTCACTTGCTAACATGAGGAAAAAGACTACTGAATTTTTTTGTGAATATGCTATTAGCTGGAGGGAGTAAGCTGCTAGGGTTAAGCCACCAATGAAAGAGTCCAAAATTATTGATGTTTTCCTCTAGGTGCAAGAACCTGACTATTTTCATTATTTGCGTTCCGTTATTGGAAAAACGTTCACCGAAGTTATTAAGATTGGCAAAATGGTGAAAAATGGCATTAAGTCTGGAAAGATTATAAGTCAAACTGCTTTGAAAGCCACAACATAGGTGATTAGAAATGGATCAGGAAATCTCGGGGGAAAGAAAATGAAAGAGGATGTAGCAAATGTTGTGTCAGACACACAAAAAAGTTCAAGGGGTCCACTTTATCAATATGCACCACCTCAATTCCATCACTATATCCCCATGCAAGACACACAATACTCTATTGTCCCACCTCAATATGCAGTCTATGGTGCACAACCATATGCACATCCATCAAACTATCCTCAATGGCGAGAGCCAACACATCAAAATGTTCATCCTTCTTCTCAAAATTTTCAAGCACATTATAATCCCCGTCCAAGACAGGGATTTGAAAGAGGTCAAAGACCTGTAACAATACCAATTGGAGAGTCTTACACAAGTTTATTTGAGAAATTGAAACGTTTGAACATGATAGAGCCGATTTCTCAAAATTATGCAGATCCGCGTTCAAAAGGTTTCAATCTTGTAGCACGATGTGCATACCATTCTGTTGCCCCAGGGCACAGTACTGAAGATTGTTGAACTTTGAAAAGTGAAGTGGAAAAGATGATCCAAGCAAAGATGATTGTGGTCCAAAATGATAACCCCTCAAATGTTACTCAGAATCCTCTACCAGCACCTAATGATGTACATTTCATTGAGATGACAGATGATGACAGTTCTCTCATTTCTAAAGAAAAGACAATTGAAATTGGTGGAGCTTTCACGAAGGCTAACATACAAAAGAGTGGCTAAGAAGTCAAGCTTGGTGATTGAGAGACACTCTTCTTTTCTCTAGAAAAGAGTGTATGGATAGTTTATTTTGTTATCGTTTATGCTATGCAATTTTATTTTTTAGCAAGTCAGACCTTTCTATCATTTCTCTTATGTGTCCTTTTGTTGAGTCTTGTCGTAGTTTGGGTTATTATAGAGTTATAACCTAAAATTCTAGTTGATTGTCTTGTCATCAAGTCCTTTTATCTTAATATAATCTTTGTTCCACGTCACTTTGAAGTGTTCTATTTAGTTTACCATATATACACTTCTCTTTCAATTCAATTTTTGTGTCATGATATGTAAGAGGAATTTGGTCAGTTCTTAAAATTATATCTAATCATGGAATGAATACATCAAAGAAGTCAAAAAGAAAATATTTGAGGAAATGAATAAAGGACTTAAACACCTTGATACGTCCTTTAGTATCGAAAATGATTGAAAATATAAATTTTATTTAAATTAATATATGTCATTGGTTGTCAAGAAGGTATTACTCAAACAGAGATTTCAAGCTGACAATTGAAGCAATATGATATACATATCCATCAATGCATACGTTGCAAAGAGATATTGTATAATTTTCACTTCACATCTTAAAGGGCATGCTTGTATTTGTCATTTTTAATAATTGATATGACAAAGGCATTTCATTCTACTATCCAAATATCGTGTAATCCTTTGTTACCCTTTTTGAGCATTAATTTTATTTTCTTTCATAACCCTCTTTTGGAATTAAAATCAATAACAACAAAAGAACAAACTTCCTGAACTATGTTCTACCTGATTCTTGCTTTGACAAGATATGTAGGCAACCTTATTTTGAGGTTCGGTCCAACCAAGAAACTAGAAAGTCCTCCTCACAAAAATTGGGGCAAAATAATAATAATAATAATAATAATAATAATAATTATTATTATTATTATTATTATTATTATTTTTATTTATTTTGAAAAATAGGTTGAAAGTCTTAACCATGTTACCGCATTATATTTGAGCCTTCATGCCAATCCTTTCTTTGTAACCCTATTCAAAAGTCACGTTCCAATTCAAATAAAGACTTTCTGATCAATTTTAACAACGACAAGTCAAGCAAGCCTTCAGTGTTGATTATCATATAAGGAAACATGTCATGTCACTCGCATAAGGAGTGAAAAATGAGGGAACCTTATCGATCCTTGAAAGTCCTTAGGAAATCATTAGAGTTGAGAGAAAGTGAAAAATGAGAGAGTCTTATTGGTGAAAACCCTCAAGGCACCATAAGACAATAGGGAGTGAGAGATAATCAAAAAGAGAGAGACTTGTTAGTGAAAACCTTTTGAGGAGCCACAAGTCAAGTGTTAGTCATAAATATAGTGCAAAAGTTGGATTATAAAAGTCTGACTTCAAAGTTGAAAGTTTGACAAAGATGAAGTTTAGATTGATTGGACAGACCAAGCCATTTAATCCAAAATTCATGTCATGATCATTATAATTGACCACCACTATCAACAGAGTCCATTTATTTATTTTTATTTATTTTTATTTTTATTTTCTTCTCAAAAGGGTCAAATATTTATTTTTCTTCTTATTTTGTGTCGCTCAACTTGATCTTGAGTTAGTCTTCATTAAGCAAGAAGAAAATGATTTCAAAATTGCTACCATCTCTTCAATTGCACAAAACAAAGTTTGGACATCACATCAATCGTGACATGATTCAAGAAATAGTGATATGCATAGTAACTTGTCAACAATTGACAATTTTTGAGAATTTATATGAATACAAAATTCAATTAGTGTTGGAGGGTGAAAAGAATATAACATATATGAAGTTTGAAATTCTGAACAATTAGAGATGTTTTCAAGATTATCAAGGTGAGCTAACTAGCAAATGGAAACAGTCTGCCTCAGCTGATAAGGTTCAACATTGCAATAACAGGAGCAATCATCTTCAAAGCCAAGATCAGCAATTTAAAATTCACAATTTTTTATTTTTTTTTAAACAGGAGACTTCTTGCTTAAATAAACATTGTTTCACATGTTCAAAATTGGATAACAGAGTTACAATAATAACCTATCACTATTTTTATTCTTATGCTTGCACAAATTGTTATTTTTTATTTTCTCCTAGGATAAACACTTTTTAGTCTGAGATAGTTATATTTTATTTTTTTATTTTCTCGTAGGATAAACACTTCCTAGTCTGAGAAATTTATTTTATTTTCTCCAAGGATAAACAATTTCTAGTCTGAGAATGTTATTTTTTATTTTCTCCTAGGATAAACACTTTCTAGTCTGAGACTGTTATTTTTTATTTTCTCCTAGGATAAACACTTCCTAGTCTGAGACGTTATTTTTTATTTTCTCCTAGGATAAACACTTCCTAGTCTGAGACGTTTTTTTATATATTTTCTCCTAGGATAAACACTTCCTAGTCTGAGACCGTTATTTTTTATTTTCTCCTAGGATAAACACTTCCTAATTTGAGATCGTTATTTTTCATTTTCTCCTAGGATAAACACTTCCTTGGCTGATATTGTTATTTTATTTTTCTCCTAGGATAAATACTTTCTAGTCTGAGATTGTTATTTTTTATTATTCTCCTAGGATAAACACTTCCTAGTCTGAGACCGTTATTTATTATTTTCTCCTAGGATAAACACTTACTAGTCTGAGATCGTTATTTTTTAGTTTCTGCTAGGATAAACACTTCCTAGTCCGAAACCGTTGTTTTTTATTTTCTCCTAGGATAAACGCTTCCTAGTTTGAGACAGTTATTTTTATTTTTCTCCTAGGCTAAATATTTCCTAGTCTGAGATTGTTATTTTTTATTTTCTCCTAGGATAAACACTTCCTAGTCTGAGACCGTTATTTTTTAAAAAAAAATTCTCCTAGCATAAACACTTTCTAGTCTGAGACTATTATTTTTTATTTTCTCCTAGGATAAACACTTCCTAGTCTGAGACATTTATTTTTTATTTTCTCCTAGGATAAATACTTCCTAGTCTGAGATATTTATTTTTTATTTTTTTCCTAGGATAAACACTTCCTAGTCTGACCGTTATTTTTATTTTCTCCTAGGATAAACATTTCCTAGTCTGGGATAGTTATTTTTTTTTATTTTCTCTTAGGATAAACACTTCCTAGTCTTAGACGTTATTTTTATTTTCTCCTGGGATAAACACTTCCTAGTCTGAGACTTTTATTTTTGAAAATTCACATTTGCTAATAAATGACAAAATTCTTTCCAGTTAAAACTGGGGCAACATTTTTGTTTATTTCTTTTGTTTGTGATGGTTTTCAGGATTCTTCAAGCGAAATATGGATTTGAAATTCAAGAACAAAGTTTCAAATGTTTTCAGAATGGTCAATCCCCATGATAGTCAGAATCAGCTTCTTCAATGCATGTAGCCATCTGACTTCCTGACATCTATTTCTATTCAGCTACTGGTCAAGAAAACATGTCGTCATTCAAGAACATATTCAAATTGTCATTTTGAAGAGTTTTAAAAGCTCACTCTAAGTGACAAGTTAAGCCTCGAATTCAATTCAAGATCAAGCTACTCACCCAAAAATGAAGGTGATATATGAAAGTTAAGGCTCAAGTGAAGACTCAACATAAGTTGCATAGATAGGGACTTGTACTTTTATTTTCCTTTTAACTATTAGCTTTCATTTTTATGTAAGGATAGGAGCCTCGATGGAACCTCACTTAATTTCTAACTCATCACCTCATCTTCTTGAACTACATGTGACTTGATTCCCTTATAACCCGGGATATGTAGGATGTCCAAAACCAAGACGCGGTCGCACAAATTTTATCTTTCAAATAAGAGTTCGGTCAAAATTTATCGCATTGTCTACTTCTTTGTCTGAAAACTCTTCGTGTTTCCAGTCAAAGAGGGGCAAACTATAGACATGTAATATTTTACCGAACATAAGATTTTACGCCATTCTTTATTTATTATAAATCTAAATTAGATATTTTGGTTTTATCTTATTTCAGAAAGTTGATTTTAAAATATTTGAAAACTAAAACATAGTGTGGCATTATTAGTGCAAGTTTTGTTTTAAAGAAAATAACATTTATAAAAATATATGTTTCTCTTAATTTTAAATTTAATAAATAAGCTAGTGTTTCTTATTTTTAGACTAGCTATTTGATTTTTATTAATTCAAAATAGTTGACTAATATTTTTATTATTATTATAATTTTAATTATATTTAATTAAAAAATATTAACCTAAACTACCCATACACACATTTACCTTATCCCATTACCCCCATTTACCTTATCCCTTTACCCCATTCTCCTCAACCTGCCCTCCCTCATACCTCACACTACACACGACCCACAGCACACACTACACCCACATCCCCTATATTAACACACACACGAAGAAGAAAACACATTTTTTAGAGAAAGAATAAAAAATCATTCCCATCATTTTCAGTTCAAGAACATATATTTACATTACTCCAGTACTACTCCAACACCCACGACACCAAATACACCAAACAAAACACACGGACAACACCAAAATAAAAAGAAAAGAAATATAACACAATAAGAAGTTGAGTTCGAGGTTTACTTTTGTGGTTCTGAGTTCGTGGCTCTTGTTGTGGTCTTTTCTTTGTGAATTAATATTCACAAGAGGTAAAACTTAATCCTTTTTATATAGTTTAATGTCATGACTATACAAGCATTGGTTGCAATATATTGAAATTGTTAAATTTTGTATGTATTTAAACCATTAATATTCATTGATGTTATAATATGAAGTATGTTCAAATCTTTCATATCAAATTTATGTTTAGATCTTTTATATCATTAGACTTAGTGCGAAATTGTTATAGCGAAACTTAGTTTATTTAATGTTTAAACAATCCATAGTTTATTTCATGTTTAAGTAAAACTATTGTCCAAGTCTATTCTTATTTTTCATATTTTTAATGATGATATGTGTAGTTATGGCTTAATAAATTAAAATAATGAGAATAATTAATGACCAAGATTCATTATGTAAAGATGTTAGTTAGTAGGTTTTTCTTTTCATGTTAATGATGTAAAAAAGAAAGAGATTAAAAGGTAAAAAACAAAAGAAGGAGAAAACGTAATAAAAAAGAAAAAAGAAAGGAAAGTTAAAAAAGGGAAACGTAAAAAAAAACAAAAGAAAATTAATTATAATTTTTTTTAAAAAGACAGAAACAGAAAAAAAATATAATGAAAAGGGAAAATAAAACGTGTCAAAAACAAACATAATAATAATAATAATTTTAAAAAAACAAATCAAGAAATAAAAAAAATGAAACAGAAGGGAAAGCAAAGAAAATAATTATTAAAAATTAAAAAGAGTAAAAAGAAGGAAAACATTACAATGAAAAAAAATAAAAAAAAATAAAAAAAGTGAGAAATTAAGAAACAAACAAATGTTGAAAGCATGAAAAATAAATAAATAAATAAATAATAAAAAATGTATGAAAAGTCCACACACTAATTAAATAAGATAACTTTTACACAGGTTTAAAATAAAAGAATGAGGGTAAATAAAAAATTTTATAATATAATATCCAAAAATTAAGTCAAGTCATACAAAAGTCAATAAAGCGACCTTGCTAGAACCACGAGACTCGAGGGATGCCTAATACATTCTCCTCGATCAACAAAATTTCTTACCCGATCTTTGATTTCGTAGACCAAATAAAACAACGAGTCAAATTTCTTTTTGATTAGGGATTTAAATAAGGTGACTTGGAACACCAAAACTCAATTCCAAGTGGCGACTCTGAATAATAAACTTATCCCTGTTCAAAATGTCACTTTAATTGGAAAAATTCTTCTTCTTTCAAAACATCAATTTTGAGGAAAAATAGGGGTGTGACAAGAGATCGCAATGGATTGTGATGGGATGCAACTATATAATAAGATTGTTGGTTAAGTGAATTCTTTTATAATAATTATGACTTGCGAGTATCTTAGGTTGTGGTTTTCCAATATTTTGTAAGTAAAGTGGTTGTATGGAAAGTTTTAAGAGATGGTGGAACACCACTCGAACCAAATTTTAAAGAGCTAGAGTTATAATGAAGAAAAATAGTGGGATGTAGTACAGCCTTTAGAGAGAGGCTAGAACAAGAATATTTTATTTGGTTGCGAAGGCGTATCCTTAGAGGGGTAGATAATTGGGTTTAGAGACGCATGATTTTATTGTTTTGTTGTGGCTATGGTAATAGTGTCACAGATCCATCAGGTTGGTCAAAAACTATCGAAAAAGACTTGAGAAAGGAGTGTGCGGACATTAGCTTGAGTGTGATAACAAGTGTTTGGTTTTGTTTTTGAGTCTAGTAATGAGTATGATTGAAATTTTAGCGAAATATATGGTAAGATCGATGGATATGCGATCAATGATAAACGGAGATCCATGAATTCATAAAAATCTTCAAGGTACAAGCTAATGTTGATAGAGAAAAGGATTGTGTTATATGTTGGAAATTACAATTCAGATTTTTCATTGTGAGTTTACATTCGTGGTGATGTATTATGTCCAGGTACGAATTGGCAAAGGTGAGAAATGATCAATTGTATCCTGTATTGAGCATGTGAAAGGACTTACACCTGGTTTGAGTCGTAAAGTTTATTACTTTTGATTGTTAAAGTACCTAAGAAAGGTTTCATTTAAAAGTGTTACTTTATAATAAGGTAAATGGTCGGAGTGTTATGATGGTTGTTAGTATTGTGAGTATGATTCACTAGCTATGCTCTCGTGTGTTTTCAGTTTTGTGGGTGGATCCCTAGTGGTGGATCAGGGGTACCAAATCCTGCGATGTTCTCTTGGTTGAGTGGGAAGATCGGGAAGATTTGGCTATTTCAAATGACATAATTGGTGTTGTCTTGGAGTTGTTAAAGTATTTTAGTGGTTCTACATGTACCACCTTGCTTATGAGAATTTATAGAAGAGCTACCATGTGTATTTGTGGTTGTCCGACAATCTTAATATTTCCTCTAGACGTCGAGGTCATGTATCCATTATGTGTGGTTGAATGTGGGGATCATTGGGTCCAATTCTATTGTTCTTAAGTGGTAATCTACAATTACTAAATCTAGCATTTCGATAGTGTTGTTGGAGGGGTTGTGTGCTTGGACATGTCCCTCGATGAGTATCTGATTTCTAAAAATCAAATTTATTATAACTTAAGCTCATGGGAGTTTATGTTGTGGGATGGATATATAGTTAAGAACTATGGTTGTTTGGGTATTATGAGTGTGTGTTGGTTGATTCAGGTTCACTTCTATTTGTAGCGAGTATTGACTTAGAATTTTATCATGCTTAAGTGCTAAAGGATTCGTCCGGATGATAGTGTCAAGGTCCTTGATAACATTTGTAGAGGTGTGTACAATCAACTTTGGTGGCTGTTGGGAATCGCTTTTGTTGTAGTTAAGTTTACATACAATAATATTTATCACTCGAGTATTGAGGTGACTTCATTGAGGCATTGTATGGGAGGATGTGTAGGTGTTTAATTGGTTGATTTGAAGTTGAAGATGTGAAACCTTTGAGAGATGATTTGATAAAAGATGTTCAGGGTAAGGTGAGAAGTATCCAATTTAAGCTTCTAGTAACCCAGAGTCGACAGAAAAAGTGTGTGGGACAAGTATCCCCAGTTATTCGACGATTCAAATACTACTATATTCTTGCTTTAGCCCTTTTCTCCTAGTTGATCACTCAGGACGAGTGATGGGTAAATTGGTATCTATTGTAACGACCTGATTTCGTTGTTAGGGAAAAGCCAATGGAGAACGAATTGGGGCCAGAATTTTTTTTCGTAGTAACTTGAGATTTCCTTGCCTAGTCCAGATTCAGACAAAATTGGAGTCAGTGAGGTCTAGGGAAATCTAGTAGCAATCAGGTGACTTATTTATAATTTTGATTACATGAGTGGTTAGATAAGTGGTTAAGGAATCTGTACGACTTTACGAAATTGAATTCGGGTGAGTAGAACTCCCGAAATCGATCTTAGAGTGAACGATATTTTCTGAGCGTCGTTGGTTAAAGGTGTGTTGTGAAATGGGGGTCTTGGAATTATTAAAATATCTCATTGGTTCTGTTCAAGCCGCTGGGGTAGGATTTATGCCGCCAGGGCGGAGCCGCTGTAGCGGGGTGAGGACCGTTGTGGCGGATCCGACGCGACTTAAGGTCGTAAATAAACTTCAAAGCGTCTTTATTCTGCACTTTTCTACTTTGAGAGCTAAGGAACTACCCCAGATGAGTTCTTGACCGTTTTTCACCATTCTTGAGGCTAAAGGTAAGGTTTTAACTCCCCAAATCCATTTTTTGATCCGTAGAAAGTAGTTCTTGGGTAATTATCATTGGGGAAAGGTTTTGATCTGAAGTTAATGGTGGAAAATCTCTAATTTGGGTATTGGGATCAACGGTTTGGTCTAGGATTGATAATGTTTACTATATTACAGGTAATTAGGCCTCGTTTATTGATCCTTGCGTTAATTGTATGTTTTTAGACCACGAACAAGCGGGAAGAATCGGGAAAGGGAAGATTCAAGTTCCTTAGGGGATTCAAGCTTGGATTCGAGGTAGGTGATGGTTGTGATTTCATGTTGGTGTGATATATGTTTGTAATTGTTTCATTATAATGCATGTATGTATGTGAAGGTTGCATTATTGATCACCCTAATCGTAAATGAGGATAATTGAATAATTGTATGCCATGAATCACCTCTTGTTGTATGATTGTGAGAATATACATTGTGATTGTGATTGTGGTTTGTTGAATAGACGGGAGTCACGATCCGATACACTAACTGGGATCGGTTGCCACGTTCTGGCATATATATGAGATCGGTTGCCACATTCTGACATAAATATGGGATCGGTTGCCACGTTTCGGCATAAATATTGGATCGGATACCACGTTCCGGTATGCTAACAGTTTGAGTGTGGGTTCCATGAGAGGACCATTGAATTGGGTTCCATGAGAGGACCATTGAATTGGGTTCCGTGAGAGGGCCATTGAATTGTGTTGTGTATCTACTTGTGATTATTACGTTCATATCTAATGATGATTGATATTGGAAGATTGTATGTTGCTCTAAATTTATAACCAATGTGTATTATTGAGAACGTGTGATGCTACATTAATCCTGAAAAGATGACTAATATTGTATATGTTCCGTATATGTCTGTTGTATAATGTTGTGGTTACTTGCATGTGTTCCACTTATTGGGATAGCCACGTGATCCTACGAGTACACTGTGGTTGTGTACTGATACTGCACTTGCTTGTTCTTTGTTGAGTACAGGGCATCTTCAGGCGGCTATTGATAGACCTCAACTAAGTGACTATTGAGCGTGATCGGATTCAAGGGTGAGCCAGTTCTTTCAGGCTGCCATGGATCTCTCTTGTATAAGTCCATTCTTTTCGGACTCAGACTATTTGTTTGAGGTGTTTGTTTAGTTTCGGGGTTGTACCCCTTGTTCTTAGACTTGTCGTTAGTAGAGTTTTGGTACAATGACTTTCAGGTTCTATGGGTTGAATTTCCGCATTAGTTTGATTAGTTATTTGTTTAAAACTTGGGGAGTTTATTGGAACTCCGTATTTCGTTAGTCATTTAAACCTGCTTCTGTATCTTTAAATCTTTAATTTTCATTTAATTGTTAGTTTGGGTTGTAATAATGATTCTCCCACCGGAGGGTTAGTGTGGGTGTCAATCACGACGGTCTGGGTCGTGACACATAAACACTAATTTAATGACAATATCAAAATTCGACCTATTATAAAATGATATTGTAAAATTTACATTGGAGATTGTTAGCATTTAACACCTTAACATATTAAAATAGAATAGTTATGAAAATAAATCAATATATAAGTTTAGATCATTGTCTCAATTTGATGACCATAATTTTTAGTATTGTTTAACTTATTTATTTTTTTAATTATTCAAAGTCATAAATAAATCTCACAATTTTTATTATATTCTTGTTAGCATAATAAAGATATAAGAAAATTTAATCGTGATATTAAAATAAATGTAATTAAAAAAGTCCTACTATTATGATAATGTCAAGCATAAAACTAAGAAGTTTTAATCACTTGAATGTCAAATTGTAGACATGCAATTCAAAATTTTAAATTATATCTTTTAATTTTTCTAAAAATTATATATCAATTATATGATATTTTAGCATCATATTTTACCAAAAAAATTATGTGGACTTTGTTGCTCACACTTTAAGCCTTCTAACCACTATCATAGTGATAAATAAGACTGTCCAAATAATCAAGGGTGAAGAATGAGAAAGTAATGAAATGCAAGTTTTTTTTTAAAAAAAATAATCAAAAAATAATAGAAATAATTACCTAAAGTATGAAGATATCTCCATTTTTGAACCATCTCAAGTCTTTCATCATCCTTGTCACTATTCATATTGATTTTATTCTTGCAATATGAATAGTGATACATGTAAAAAAAAGGAAGAATAAATAATAGTATATTTTAGAGAATTAATAAATGTAGCCTTCATCCGCTAGTCTTCCCATTGCCACAATTATATATATCTCCTTCTATGTATCTTGTTCATCTGTTGCACTCTATGAATATCGTTTTTCATATTGCTTTAACCTAATATTAAAAAAAAATAAGAACATTAAAATTATAAGATTAAAATTATATTTTTGCTCCAATATTTCGAAAGAAATAAGAAAATGAAAAAGCAAAGCAGACTGTGAATCGCTAAAAATAAAACTGACTAGAAGTAAAATTATAAAATAATCAAAAAGAGTCATACGTATGACGAATACTTGCCTCCATCTCTTTCATATAAATTATGAAGAATACTTACCTATGACTTTTCTCTCGTTCATCATTTGATTGTATATGTTCTAGAATTTCTTACAAAAGAAATCAAGTTGGTTAACGTTAATGATTGACAGTGAGGAGGAAGTTATGGGAAGTGGGAGTACTTTTTTTGTGGTTTGTAAGTTTTATTCTTTTCTTTCATAATTTTTAAATTGAAAATAAAAAACCACTTTTGAGTAAATTTAGGAATCTGCAAATGTGGGAATGAAGTTGATTAGAGTATCCTTTATTATAGGAATTCAAAAGGTAATTTAACCGTGAGTTGTTATTTTATTTTTTATATTTGTAAATTGCACTTTTTTCTTCTTCAGATTTTCAATTAATTTTGATAATTATATATTCTATTTTTTGTGTTGTTGTTGTAGTCTTTTATGTTTGAATTTTATAATATTAAATTAATTTGGTAATTACAAATTTTTATAATTGGTTTTGGTTATTTAAAACAATAGAAGTTTCTATAATAAAACCTTACGTAAAACTTTTTAACACTTCAAGGAAGAACATGGCAACAAATTTTTTTTAACATTTTTTGTTTATATTATGGAATGTTTATATTTGTATAATA
>JAJOOS010080110.1:0-66972 GCA_029582725.1 Solanum chiquidenum | reverse complement strand
ATAACTGAAATATCTGACCTAGCATGTGTAATTCAAGAACTAAAGAAATACATAGCTAGGGTTCTGGAATTCATGCAATAAACTGAATATTAACATACAAATCTGATTTGGATCATTCTAACAGCTAAGAACCCAATAATTCTAACATTCAAGAAATCCTAGGTCTAGTCATAATAAGGGAATCAGGAACTGACTGAAAACTAGGGACCTAATGGGTGAAAGGAACCCACTAGTGAAATCCCACATACCTGGTGATGAATTTCACGGAGAAATCCTTTGATTTCCGGGCTGGAACTGATGGAATCTTGCTGCATTCCTAAATTAGGGTTTTTGACCTCTCTTTTCCTCTTAGCATTCTAATTCTTCTAAGTTTGATTAATGATTTGATTTAGGTAAGTTCTAGTTATGTTTCTAGGCTTAAACTGACTAAAATATCACGATTTAGGGTCTAAATGACGTATCTTAGGGTTTAAATGAAATAGGAAAAGACCAAAAGACCCCTAACTTAATTGCTGTCGGAGTGACCGACGGACTGGACCTACGGGCCGTAGGTCAATCGACGGTCCGTAGGTTGGGTTTGTCGATCAGGTCTGCTCGACAGGCCTTCACTAAAATGAGCACAACTTTTTACTCTGAGGTCGGATTTTAGCAAACTCGGTGGCGTTGGAAAGAAGATTCAATTATTTATCATATCATAGGTTATGGCACACATAATTCCTTTTGTGCTAAAATTTATGACCATATGAAGTTGACCTATCAACAATTTTCAGCTAACTGGCTATTGACCCTTACCTACGGTCATACCTACGGACTGTGGATCGAATGACGGTCTGTGCTGGTCGACCGTAGTTCATGTTAGAGTCTAGGTAAAGGAGGCCTCGATCCACGGACACAGACCATGGACCGTGGTCTTACCTACGGACCGTGGGTCTGTCTGTGGGTCGAGACTTAGCCGATTTTTTTGAGCTGGGTTGGGGAGGGGTTGCAGTGGTGAACCACGGACCACCAGCACGGGCCGTGGTATGACCTACGGTCCGTGGATGTCAACCGTGAGTTGCACCTGCAACTTCTCAAAATCTGCATTTTGATCTGTTTTGGATACGGGGTGTTACAATCCAGATGAAGGCACTGGTATGTTGTTGGTTCCTTATAGTTGTGAAAGTCTTGTTAAAGTTCTTGTGTTGTTTTTCATGTTAGCCGTAGTTGGGTTTACTCCTAAGTGGGGGATAGCGTGTTGAATAGTAAGGTTGTTGAGAGTTTTGATATCCTTATCTCTTTTCTTATATTCTTATGCAAGCTTGAGACCAAAAGTTCCTTGTTGCTTGTTTCATGTTTTTGGAGTCATGTGTGATTATGTGTTTCCATGGTCTCCTTATGATATTCATGTTCTTAATGAATTTATGTTTAAATGAGAAATTGAGTTTTCATGAATTGTGTTCCTCATGTTGATATGCATTTAGTATGAGTTGCCTATATGCTTCATGAACATGCCTAAATGTGCTTTTGAGAGAAGTTGCATGATTTGGTTAATGATGTTATGGTGAGCATGATTTTAGTTGGAGAAGGTAATTCCTCCAATGAAATGAGAAATGTTGAAGTTATGTTGCCTAATGAGTTTGTAGATGTAGTTCCTACTTTCTTGTGTTGCATTGAGCTTATTAATGTGGAGTTGATGTTTCCTCCTAGTTTTGTGCATTGTTTATAATGTTGCATGCATGATGGGCTGCTAGTCTTGAGTTGTTAATCCCTTAATGTGTTTAAAGTGTCATTCAAGGACAAATGTTCCCAAGTGGGGGATAATGTAACCACCCGTTAAATGAATAGGTGAAACAAGAGCCTAACGATTGTGCGTTTGAGTTGTAATGGGGTTTAATGTGGTAGAATGTTGTCCCATACATAGGTTGAGGGGGTTTGGGGGATAGATGTCAAGGTACGACTCCCCAAGGACCACCCAAGGGGTCCTTTAGGAGGACCCTAAAACCTAACCCCCAAGATCCCAAGAAACCAAAAAGATTCCCAAAATTCTCATGACCTACAGATGGCGCCGTACGCCGCGTAGGACCATCCACGCCCCGTGGATGGCCTCCGTAGGTCAAGGACCCCAAAAAAAAGTTGCAGCCATGGACCAGGAAGGTGACAGCACGGTCCGGGACCCCACCCACGGTCCAGGGGTGGGGGTTTCGTGGGTGGCACCTGCTTGCTATCCAAAGTCGGCAAAGTGAGGGGTTAGTTTGGTAAATTCTTTAAATAGTTAATTGAGTTAATGGACGGTTATTATTGGTTTATTAAGATATTTTAAGGGTTTTATAAAGTATTAATCTCTATTTTCAATTCATTATTTCAAAACACAAATTAGAACCCTCCCCAACCTCTCCAAAAGTTCTCTCTCTAGAAACCTCCATTGGAGGTGAAGGATTCAAGCTCTCAAGTTCAAGGTTTCATATTTTTCAAGAAATTTTCATGGATTTATTCTCTACAAGGTATGGTAGTCTTCATCCTTGACTTAGTTTCTTTCAAGGAGCCAATTTCAAAGTTGATTTCAAGTCTCCAAAGTTCCCCAAAAACCCTAGTTTTCAATCTATGCATGGGTTTAGTTTCAAACGTTTTCAAAAGGAATTTAAGTGATGAATCATGGTTTGATTGATTTTTTAACGGTGAATTAAGATGATTTTACACTATACACCCATGTTTCCCCCAAATTCTGGAGTTGTGAATTGTGACTGGGAATTGGTTATTCATGAAAGTATGTTGAATTGTTTATGTTTATAGTGGATTAGTTATTGAATCATGTTAATCTCCCTATCTATTGTAGTATCTTCGATTTATGGGTTGATATTGGTTCATAGCCTTAGAAGGCAAGTTCATGAAGAATATATGTATGATTATGATGTGAGGTATATGTGTGTGATCTCAATGAATGTATTATGATCATGTTTAGAATGGAATTATGTTAGTACTGAAAGCTTATGAATGATGATGATATATGTGAAAGGTTATTCTCATACACACACACTTGAATGAAGAATAAATGAAGTTTCTATGATTATGTTAATGATAATGGGTTGATTGAAAGGCTATTCTGAATTGTACTCTAATAAATGATAATGACATGTTGTGAAAGGACTTTCTCACAATATAGGATTCTTAGTTGAAAGGCTATTCTCTTCATTGAATCTATGAGCTATCTAATGAATGAATGTTGGGTTTGTGATGGATACTTATCCATGAGTTGAGGCGGTGTATCTAGCAACAATCTCTTATCCCATAATTATGAATGTTAAGTACTCGAGGGGAATAATGTTAAGCACCTAGTGGATATGAATTGAGATGGATGTTCATCAGTGAGTTGAGGCGGGGTATCTAGTAGCAATCTCTAGGGATGGATGCTCATCTATGAGTTGAGGCGGAGTGTCTATTAGCAATCTCCTTATCCCATAACTATGTGCCCACATAGGATATTATCTAGTGGATCCACCTAAGCTAAAAAGTAATGGTCCTACCTTAGGCAAGTAGGAATCCCTTATCCGGTGAGGGTGACACCGGGATTACATGAATTACTCACATGGTTTATGTTGGTTAAGGCTTACCCCCACAAAGAATGTTAATAAACTATGGCTACTCAAGAATATAATGCACTACTTAGTGTGGGTGGTAGTATGGGATGTCATTCATGCATTGCACAAGTAGCCTTTGAGAGTAGACATGGTGTGTTCCTCTATGATATTATATTAAATGAAATGAATGAGCTCTTATGATGATGCTAATGAGAATGTTGGGTTAATGTCTAATGAATGAAGGTGATCTTAATGAAGCTAATGAAAAATGTTGACTTTTATGTGCTTAATGTAATGACGTATGCTTTAGTTGGATTGTATTAAGAGTTACTTTCTTGTCATGACTTATTAAGTATGATGGTGTCTTGTCTATGGTGACTTCAAAGGATTACTTAGTGTGAGTAGTAGTATGGGATGCTACTCATAAATTGCACAAGTATGACTTAGGGTTTCCCTAGATGATGGTCTGAATGTGTTGATATGACTTATGAAATGTTTATGTCTCTTATGTATGAGTATTGTGTAAAGGTGGAAAACATGAATGGTAAGTTCACTATTTGTGGCCTTAATGTGGTACCGAGTGTGGATGGTGGTATGGGACACTATTCATACATTGCACAAGGTAAGGATTGTGGTTACTTGAGGTGAAGACTTAATGTGATGAAATGGGTTATATGTTGATTTTATTCTAATGTGATGAAATGACTTGTATGTTGGTTATGTTTGTATATTATGCCTCTTATACTTATGTTCATGAAGTTTTATCAAAATGGCATAAAAGCATGACTTTCAAATAAAATATCCTTTTTAAGCATGATTTTGCATGGCTATCATACTTGGTACTTAATTGTGCTAACCCATATTTTCTTTACCTTTATGAAGTGTAGGGATTGGTACTCAATTTGATACTATCGAGTTGAAGCTTGGATTGAGATTCTTCCAAGACTAAGTGGTATGTCCTCATGGATTTGAGGACAAGTACTTTGATGTTCCATTTCCTTCATGTAATAGACATTTGTACGTTTTACTTTCTATTGTAAAGGGCAGTGACCCTACTTTTGTTTCAAGATATTGTTTAGATGACCATGTGAGACAATAGACTTCCGCTATTTTCAAATGTTTTAAATAATGTTTTTGTTTGTATGGATTTAAAGAAAGGTTTTAATTCCGTACCATTTTCCGTATATCGAATGTTATGAATGCTATGAGGTTTGTATGAAACTTTTTGGAGTCTTGTACGCCGTGTCGCTTCCAGGGTATAGGCTCGAGTCGTGACATTATATTGTACCAGTGTCATGTTCCGACACATATGTTGGACTGGGTACCACGTTCCGACACACATATCTTGGATCGGATGTTACGTTCTGACACACTAACAGTTTGGGTGTGGGTTCCATGAGAGAACCACTTGTAATGATTACATTCATGTCTACCTGTCATTGATATTGGAAAAATGTGTCTTGCTCCTGAAATGATAATTGAATTTTTCATCTTGTATATGTGTGTTTACTAAATTATAATTACTTGCTTATATTTCGCTGACTAGAGTAGCCGCGTGATCCTACCTGTACACTGTGGTTTCGTGTACTCATACTGTACTTGCTCTTTCTTTGTTGAGTGTAGGGCATATTCAGGTGGCTACTGATAGACGTCAGCTAGAAGATCATTGACCGAGTCTGGATTCGAGAGTGAGCCAGTTCTTTTAGGCTGCCATGGATACATCATTAGTTTTAGTCTATCTTTTCGGATTCCAACTAGATGTTCAGACATTTTACTTATGTTTAGTTTCCGGGGTTGCACCCCCTTTTTCTTAGACTTGTTGATTATTAGAGTTTTGGTACAATGACTTTCAGGTCCTGGGGTTGAATTTCCGCGAGGGTCATGCTTAGTTGTTTTGTTAAACCTTCGAAGTTTATGGGAACTCCATATTTAATTCATCATTTAAACCTACTTCCGAATCTTTAAAATAGTTTAGTTTCTTTAAGTTGCTTAGTTAGGTTGTAGTAGTGGTTCTCCTACTGGAGGGTTAGTGTGGGTGTCAATCACGTCGGTCGGGGTCGTGATAAGGTTGATATCAGAGCCCTAGGTTTCTGGATCTCATTGTACCAAAATGAGTTTAGTAGAGTCTTGAGGAATGGTACAGAGACGTCTGTACTTTTCTTTGAGAGGCTACATGACTTTAGGAAATCTCTGTTTTCTTCTCCTTTTGTGTTATGACTTGATTCCAATTGGTAAATGGTGATCCAAATTTGTATCTAATCTCTTTTACTCTTCTGTCCGTAGATGGTTAACATGTGATACAATTACGTAAGGCATGTAGCTCCCATCAATGAGCCTGCAAAGGAGCTCGCAACAAGAGGTCGTGGCCGAGGAAGAAGTAGAGGAAGAAGTTCTGTGATGACTGGTATTGAGCATGAGATTTTGACAAAGGTTTTGAAGCTAAAGCCGCCTGTGTTCCATGGTTCCGAGAGTAAGGATGCCTATGAGGTCATTGTAGATTGCTATGAGAAGCTTCACAAGTTAGGCATTGTAAACCAGCATGGAGTAGAGTTCGTGACCTTCCAGTATGTGGAATGAAGATCGCCAGTCTTGGCTCCACTCACGCAGACGCAGTTCCATGCTTTGTTTCTGGAGAAGTATGTGCCCTGGACTTTGAGGGATCGCAAGAAGGATGAGTTCATGGCCTTGGAGCAGGGTGGTTGACTGGAGTTACTTATGAGGCAAAGTTCGATTTTTTTTTTAAATATTCCACACAATTAGTGACTATAGAGGAGGAGAAGATTCATCTATTCGTCAAGGGATTGAACCCCAAGTTATAGGTATTATTTGTTCACATGACCTCTGCAGGTAAAAGTTTTAATTAGGTGATAGACTTTGTGAAGAAAGTGGAAGGAGTTTGATGTGATGTGCAGGCCAAGGCTTTGGCTACGAAACCCAAGAACACATGTAACTTTCATAGTTCCCACTTTAGAGGTTCAGGTAGGCTGACGATTGCAGCCCGGCCAATTCAGTCAGCCACGCCCGCTTCTACATGTGGCTACTTGGGAACTACACAGCAGAATCCTATTCAGGATAGTCAGGGATCCATATCTGTGTCTGGCAGCAGACTATATTTTGACCGCAATTATTACAATTATGGAAAACCTGGACATATGAGGAGAGATTATCCCCATCCGCACATGCCTGACCCCGTGTAACAGCAGAGTAGAACAGTGGTACCAGCAGGCAGCAGTAGTAATGGCATAAGACGTCCACAAGGTGGGTGATGAGGAAATTAGCTAGGATGTAGAGGCCGAGGAAATGGTAATGCGGGTAAAGAAGCAGTGCAGCCAGGCAAGGCGGTTACCCTTCAAGATGACATGGCTCAGTTTTATGCCTTTCCGAGCAAGACCGAGGCTGAGGCATCTGATGTAGTGCTCACATGTAGTATTCTTGTCATGCAGTGCTCACATGTAGTATTCTTGTCTGTGACCGGATGGCTACTGTGTTGTTTGATCCAGGTTCTAGTTATTCATATGTGTCAGCTCAATTTGCCTTGGGATTTGATACGGTTTGTGATGTGCTTGATTCCACTATCCATGTTTCTACTCCAGTTGGAGAGTCTGTCATAGTCACCCATGTCTATCGTGCTTGTTCTGTCATGTTTATGAGTTTTCAAACATGGGCTAATTTGGTTATTCTGGATATGACTAACTTTGATATAATCTTAGGCATGACTTGGTTGTCCCCCTATTATGTTGTGCTTAATTGTAATGCTAAGTTTGTGACTCGAGAGATCCCGGGTAGGGAAAAGTTAGAGTGGGAAGAGGTGCACAAGCCTAAGCCAGCTAAGGTCATATCTTTCGTTTGGGGAAGGAAACTAGTGGGGCAGGGGTGTTTGGCATATTTGGCTCTATTCGGGATGTTGATACTGAGTATCCCTCTATTGAGTCTATTCCCATAGTGTCTAAATTCAAGGAAGTGTTTCCTACCGATTTGCCTGGTATGCCTCTGGATAGGGATATAGATTTCTACATTGACTTAGAGCCGGGCACTCGCCCCATCTTCATTCCTCCTTATCACATGGATCTGGCAGAATTGAGAGAGCTTAAAGCTCAAATCCAAGAGCTTCTTGATAAAGGTTTCATCCATCCTAGTGCTTCCCCGTGGGGTGCTCCTGTCTTGTTTGTTAAGAAAAAAAATGGTAGTATGAGAATGTGCATAGACTATCGACAATTGAATAGGGTCACCATTCGGAATAAATATATGTTGCCTTGGATAAATGATCTCTTTGATGAGTTGTAGGGTGTATCGGTTTTCTCTAAATTGACGTAAGGTCTGGTTATCATTAGTTAAAGATAAGGTTCGAGGTTGTACCCAAAATAGCATTCAAGACCCATTATAGGCACTATGAGTTCTTAGTAATGTCGTTTGGTTTTACCAATGGGCCTGCAGTCTTCATGAGTTTGATTAATGGTGTGTTCAAACATTGTTGGATTCTTTTGTTATCGTCTTTATTGATGACATCTTGGTTTATTCGAAGAGTAAGGAAGAGCATGCGACCATCTTCGTACTGTTTTGGTTGTCCTTAGAAAACAAATGGTTTATGCAAAATTTTCCAAGTGTGAGTTCTGGTTGGCTTCAGTGCCTTTTTAGGGCATGTGGTTTCAAAGGAAGGGGTAGTGGTAGATCCCTAAAAGAGCAAAGCAGTCAAGAACTGGGTCTGGCCTAGCTCTATGACTGAAGTTAGGAGTTTCATGGGGCTCGCCAGCTACTACTAACGGTTTGTGAAATATTTTGCTTCTATCGCCATGCATTTGACAAGACTACCCACCCAAAAGGAGGTGTCTTTGGAGTGGAGTGACAAATGTAAAGAGAGCTTCCAAAAGCTCAAGACTTTTCTGACCACCACACATATTCTGACACTGCCGGTGGAAGGTAAAGATGTCATTATTTATTTTGATGCTTCACATTCGGGCTTGGGTGCTGTGTTGATGCAGGAAAGAAATGTCATAGATTATGCGTCGCGACAGCTGAAGGTGCATGAGAGAAACTACCCGGTGCATGACTTAGAGTTGGCAGCGGTAGTGTTTCCTCTCAAGATTTGGTGGCATTACCTTTATGGTGTCAAGTCTGAGGTGTTTACTGATCATTGTAGTCTACAACATATATTCACCCAAACGGACCTTAATCTGAGACATTGAAGGTGGATGGAGTACTCAAGGATTATGATGTTACCATCCAATATCATCCGGGTAAGGTTAACGTGGTGGCAGATGCATTAAGCCGGAAGACGGTGAGTATGTGTAGTCTAGCTTGCTTTGGTGTGTCCAAGCGACCTTTGGCCAAGGAGATTCAAACCTTGGAGTCTAAGGTCATGCAGTTGGGCATCTCAGAGAAAGATGGGGTGTTAGCCAGCATTGAGGTTAGGCCCACATTCATTGAGGAGATCAAGGCCAAGCAGTTGAAGATGAGAGTTAGAATGACCTCAGAAAGAAGACTGTGTCTGGCAAGGCACAAGATGCGGCTCTTAATGCGGGTGGTGAGCTCAGTTTTAAGGGAAAAATTTGTGTTCCCCGATGGATTACTTGATTTAGAAGATGTTGACAGAATGCCATGGTTCGCGGTATTCCATTCATCCAGAGTGACTATGATGTACCGATATTTGAAACGACTTTATTGGTGACCTGTCATGAAGAAAGGCATAGTTGAGTTTGTGGCTAAGTGCCAAAACTATCAGTAGGTAAAGTATGAGCACGAACGGCCTGCAGGTTTGCTTCAACGAATGCCAATTCCTAAATATAAGTGGGAAATGATCGCTATGGATTTCGTGGTTGGTCTTCCCAAGACCTTGGGGAAGTTTGACTCCATTTGAGTGGCGGTTGACAAAATGACTAAGTCAGCCCACTTCATTCCAGTCTAAGTAGACTATAATGCTCAATAGTTGGCTATAGTTTATGTGAAGAGATAGTGAGGTTTCATGGGGGTTCCCCTTTGCATCATCTCGGACCGTGATACGCAATTCACATCCAAGTTTTGTGGAAAATTGCATGAGGAATTGGGCAATCAACTCACTTTTAGCACAACCTTCCATCCACAGATGCACGAGCAATCAGAGAGAATTATTAAAGTGTTAGAGGACATGTTGAGGGCATGTGTGATTGACTTTTAAGGGCATTAGGATAAGTTCCTACCGTTGTGTGAGTTCTCCTATAATAACAGTTTCCACTCCAGCATTGACATGGCACCCTTTGAGGCACTTTATGGGAGGGGATGTAGATCACCCATAGGGTGGTTTGAGGCTGGAGATGTGAAACCTTTGGGGGTTGATTTGGTGAAAGATGCTCAGGATAAGGTGAGAAGTATCCAAGCTAAGATTCTAGCAACCCAGAGTCGACAGAAAAAGTATGCGGATCGTAAGGTAAGGGACATGACATCTCAGGATGGTGAGCAAGTTCTTCTAAAAGTGTCACCCATAAAGGGGGTGATGAGATTCGACAAGAAGGGCAAGCTTAGTCCTCGATACATCTAGCCATTTGAGATTCTTGACTGTGTAGGGCCAGTGGCTTATAGGTTGGCTTTACCGCCTAGCCTATCTGGAGTCCATTCAGTGTTCCATGTGTCCATGTTGAAGATGTATCATGGGGATAGAGATTACATCATAAAGTAGCACTCAGTTTTGTTAGGCAAAAACCTTTAGTATGAGGAGGAACCAGTTACAATTCTTAATCGTGATGTCTGTAAGATAAGGACCAATTAGATAAAGTCCGTGAAAGTTCAATGGAAGCATCGTCCGATTGAGGAAGCTACCTGGGAAACCAAGAAGGACATGCGAGACAAGTATCCCCAATTGTTCAACGATTCAGGTACTACTCTACTCTTGCCTTAGCCAGTTCTCCTAGTTTATCACTCAGGGACGAATGATGGGTAAATTGGTAGCTATTGTAACGACATGTTCCCGTCGTTATGGAAAGCTAATGGGGAAATAATTTGGGCCAGAAAACTTCTGAGTAGTAACTTGGAAATTTCTCACCTAGGCCAAACTTGGACGAAATTTGAGTCAGGTGAGGTCTAGGGCCATCCAGTAATGGATGGGGGATTCAATTATGAGTTTGATCACGTGAGTGTATAGCCAAGATGTTAAGGATCTTGTACGACTTTAAAGAATCGAATTCGGGTGAGTAGAACTCCTGAAACTGATCTTGGCGTGAAATGGTAGTTTTAGAACGTTAAGTGTTGAAGGTTTGATGCGAAATGGGAACTTGGAACTCAAATTCTGAGTTTCTGTCTCCTTGCAAGCCGGTGGGGCAGGGTAACTTACGCGAGGGCAGGACCGCTGTGGCGGGATGGGGCTCACTGTGGCGGGATAGTCGCGACTTAAATCGGAGAAAAACCCCAAAAATGTTATTTTCTGCAAAACTTCGTTCTTAAGATCTCAGGGACGGCCCATGCAGTTTCTTATCAAATTCCCACGAATTCTTGCGCTAAAGGTAAGTTAATTACTCCCCTAATCCGTATTTCAATTATTAGAACTTAGAATCCTTGTTAATTATTATTGGGGGGGGGGGGGGTTTGGCCTTAAGTTAGTGGTGAGAAATGCCCTAATTGAGCATTAGGATCATGGGTATGACTTGGGTTAATATTAATACCTATTCTCTGAATCCCAATTTATGTTGTATAGTTCAAATTTCAGGAATCAAAATTTTAAATTTTAACATGAACTCATTAAATTTTGAAAATAAAATTTACATACTTAAAAACTACGTAAAAATACTATATGTCATAATAACAACAATTAAAAATATTTAAAAGGTGCACTAAAAATTATGATAAAAAACTGTTTGGCTCTGAAATTCATATGATATGGATATAAATTTAAGCTGATGGAATACAAGATATTAAATTTTTCCTATTGTAAACAAAGCATCCCACAAAATTAGCTTGTTTAACACATAATTTATTTGTATAATTATACGTTTGTATATAGTAAATATGAAGTTAATGTACGTAACTTCTCATGCTAAAAAATACTAAGGAAGAGCTATTACAATCTGAAAATTACATCTTAATTAATCTAATATAAGAAAAAAAAGTTGTATTCAACTGCAAATAATAAGAGATTACGCATATGACTAAATATTTAATTTATTTTACAACGAAACCTCTCCATAACAGTTTCATGTTAATATGCTAAGTTGAGATGGTTGATTAATTAGTGGACGTTTGACCATGTTTTATTGTGAAATTTAATTAATTTTTTTTTTTTTTTCAAAGTAAAAAAATATTAAAAAAACTAGAGTTATCTTTGACAATGAATACAAATTAGAATTGTTTTTATATCTGTATGAGTAATTTAGAAAAAAAAGAGTGAAAATAACTTTTTATTTTTCTTAAAATACTTGAATTCAACTTAAATTTCCGTGGCTAAATGTGTTTTTTGCAATTCAACTCCAGAAAAAAAGTTTACTTTTATGACATAATTTCCCCTAAAAATAAGAAGGTTATAGTTTTTACTAAGTACATATGATTGTAGCATGTCAATATCATTCTAATGAGAATATGAAATTATTTATCAAAATAAAGGTATATGACATAAAGAAAGAAACAATAAGTTTTCTTATTTGGCTAATGCTTTGTTGCAAGTTGCATAGAAATAGGAATTAAATTCCAATTATATTATTCCTTTCTATTTCACCCTATGAAATTTTAATTCTTCAATTAATGTTTTCACTAGTTTCTGCAATGTGACCTGGAGGAGGGCGTTGATGCCCACATTCACACCATATGCGTTCACAAAAAAGAGAGAGATATTGCCAAAAAGAATTTTACAGTCTGCATGTGTCTTGCAACAACATATGGCAACGTCTTTTGCTTCAATATTTGGTGAAATACCTATCAAATTAAACGTCATAATCTATAATTAAAAGAGTTTACATTTCATATTTGAGGACAATACTTAAAGAACAAATCAAGTAAAAGACTTGCATAGTCCTATCATCATAAACATGAGGAATCCACACTTCACTACAAGAAAATGTACATACGCCGACATTAATTTAGTGACATTTGAAACAAATGTCGAAAAATAAAAAATTTCACGATATTTAAGAACAAAATGTCATAAAACAATGACATTTGATGTCAAATGTCGTAAAAATAATGACATTTGGTATCAAATATCGTAAAAATAATGACATTTGGTCCAAAATGTCACTATGATAATGACATTTATTGCAAAATGTTGTTGTTTTTAGCGACATTTAGCAAAAATGTCATTTAAATGATGACATTTGCTACAAATGTCGAATATAATATGACATTTATTACAAAATGTCATTGGTTTTATGACATTTAGAAAAAATATCGCTTGACAAGTCAACCCTTTACCAAGTCTCATTACTCCCAACCACATACCACAAGGAAATACACGAATTTCATACACTTAACAAGGGTTTAGAAATCCACTTGCTTCAAATAGTTGGACAAACCCATCGGGACTTCAGCCTTTCCATTTTGTTGGACGTCTAAATCAATTCAATCTATTCAAATAAATAAGAACAATAAGATATCAAAATTAACAACACCCATATTATTATGTGTCTAGTCTAGAACCAAAAACTCACTCAAATCTTTAATCAAGTTACTAAATTTTGATGCCAATTAACATGTCAACTCTTTCAATTTTCTCCAAATTTCAAGTCTAGGTTAAGTTCCAATTTCTCCAAATTTCATCAATTTAATGGTATTTACATAGTATAATACACATAATATTTAATTATTTATTTAAATATATCAAAACTTAATTTATAATATGATATCGTACTACGAAATTTCAACTACGAAAGAACAACCATGTCCAGAACTAAACTATATCAAGAGACGAAATTATGAAAACTTATATACAAAATTGAAACTGCTGTACAACCATCCAATCCTATATATCATTGCAATCATTACCTAATGATTAAATCCTTCATCCTAATAACTAATTAGTTATACCATAAGAGCACCACGTTGCAGCAATTCAGATTTCCAATTTGAAATCTTTTCTTTCTTTCCTAATACTAATCTAATTGCCAAGATACATTAATTAATCATCGCCGACTTCCAGCCATTACTCTGTATCACGCCACTTCTCCTTTAATTTAACTAATATTAATTAATAATAATGTTATTAAATTATAACATGCCATAATAATGTAATGGTATCCATCATTCACAAGAAATTGAATATAGAATTGAGAATTTAGATAAGCTTGTACCTGAAACTATTTGCCGTAATGAGACTTAAGGTTTTCCCTCCATCGCTGATCTTGTTAAATTTTTTTTTCTTCTCCTCTTAAATTGTTAGCTAAAAATATTAAATCGCATTAACTTATTTTAATAAATATTGGTCAAGTAATATATTAAATAAATTATGGACTTAACCCATTAGCCATCAACAAAAATTAATTATTTAAAATCACCCGTCAACTAAACAATCGTAATTAACAAATAACTCAAAAATTTCCAAACCAACTTCACAAATTGATCAAAAGTGACTCGGGGCAACTACCGAGATGGATAAAGCGGTAATTTTGTGAAAATTTCCAAAAATGACATTTCGGGTCATTACATTACAAAATTGATTTTCTTGCAAGATATATTTGTGTCCATCTAGTGTTGATATTAAGCTTTAATTTATGAATAATGTGTTTGTTAAGCACAAGTACCAACACTAGTTGATCTATTGATGACAAAATTAATTTTCTTGCAAGATCGATTTGTGTCCGTCTAGTGTCGATATTAAGCTTTAATTTAGAAATAATGTGTTTGTTATGCATAAGTACCAACACTAGTTGATCCTATTCATGACAAAATTGATTTTCTTGCAAGATCGATTTGTGTCCATCTAGTGTTGGTACTTAGGTTTAAATTTAGTTTTTTCTTGTTTAATTGTTGAAATAAGTTCAAATAAAATTTAATTAACCCGAAGCTAGTTTGACTAATTATTTAAAATAATGTGGTTTAGTTGGTGGATTTAGTTGTTGGAATTAAGTCAAAACTAGTTAAAGTTGTTTAGCTGTTTAAATAAGTTCAAATAAATAATGTGATTTAGTTGGTAGATTTAGTTGTTGGAATTACGTCAAAACTAGTTAGAGTTAAAAAATTGTTTAAATAAGTTCAAATAAATAATGTTGTTTAGTTGGTTGATTTAGTTGTTGGAATTAAGTCAAAACTAGTTAGAGTTAAAAAAATTATTTAGTTGTTTAAATAAGTTTAAATAAATAATGTGGTTTAGTTGGTGGATTTAGTTGGTTGAATTAAGTCAAAATTAGTTAGAGTTAAAAAGTTGTTAAGTTGTTTAAATAAGTTCAAATAAATAATGTGGTTTAGTTGGTGGATTTAGTTGTTGGAATTAAGTCAAAACTAGTTAGAGTTAAAAAAATGTTAAGTTGTTTAAATAAGTTCAAATAAGTAATGTGGTTTAGTTGGTGGATTTAGTTGTTGGAATTAAGTCAAAACTAGTTAGAGTTGTTTAGTTGTTTAAATAAGTTCAAATAAATAATGTGGTTTAGTTGGTGGAATTAGTTCAAATAAAGTTTAATTGTAAGTGACATTATGTTTAATAACTTTGTTGTTGGTGACAGTAGTAGATCTATAGAGCATAATTATGTCCAAGGTTCTAGAATGTCAGATATGGTTGATGATTCTTTTGGGATGCATTCTGCATAGAATATCTTAAGTGAGATATAATTATGATTCGACTAAACCTCCATAGAAAGAGGATTAAATTTTATTGTATACCTCTCTGCAAGATGTTATGCGCATATTAAGCTGTGCTTAGGCTTTCAAATTCTTTTAGTTAGATTCTGGATGAATATCTGCAACAATGCCTCATCCAGTTACTCTATGTTCTGGACTTCTAATTCATTCACCAAATAGTTTGGCTATGAGATGTAGTAGTTGATTAGATGATCTTGTCATAACTGTGCTAGTAATTCTAGTTGGGTACTTGTAGCTTCTGGCACAACCCTGACACTAGAGAGTATCTGAGTTTGTTATTGCGGAGTCGGTGTTTGTAAACTAAATTTCTCTTTTGGCATATTCTATATTTGACTTCAGCAAACCTAGGAAGAATGTGAAGTTTAGTTTGACAGTCATATGAACAGTTTATTGTATGAACAACAAACCTATGATTGCAGGTAAGTATTGTACCCCCGACGTGTAGTGCGCTGTTCACATGCTGGTCATTTTCATGAGGTGCCCAAAATTAAGAAATGACCAAAATGTTTTCAAAGCGTGTATTCATACATGTTTCTAGGGGAAATGTTTGAGAACAACAAAATCAATAGAACTATTAGAATCGATTCCCCCATCAACATTAACATGAATTAAACCATCTTTGAAATTGCGATGTGGACCTCTTCTTTTCTTCGCAAATTTGAGGAATTTGGACGAGCTATCTGTGATCTGTTTGCTTGTTACTTGAATATGTGGATTTTCAGTAGTGACTTGCTTTGTCAGAGTTATTCCATGAAAATAATTGTTAAGTTTTTGTCGAAGCAATCATATATCTTCCTTTTTTTATTTTCCTTCTGGAAAAATTGGCACACTTATGTATTCAATGAAATGTTAAGTTTTGTATTTCGTAAAGTATCAAAATAATCAATTTAATGTTTTCTCTCAGGCTAACATGATTAAGAGGACTGAAACTACCGTAGTTGGCACAAATAAAAAGAAGTGGGTATGTTTGAAAAAAACTACAAGATCTTTCTTTTCTTTTAAAAGAAGGAAAATTTCATGTATATAATTACTGATTTTGCATCAATAACTTAATATGTTTGTTTTTAGAAAAATTCAATTCGTCATTTTTATATCCCAATTTATTCTAGTTAATGGGGATCTAATTTTTATTATTATATAGTTATAAATTTTCTTATGTGAATTTCTTGTGCAGAATTTTTAAGGAAATTGAGGTCAAGTATCGACTTCAACATGCTCGACTTTTGGATTGATGATTTCATAAAGATTTATTGCAAATTTACTAGAGATTTTAATTCCATTTGAATTAGGAGTTAATTAGTTTGTTTTATGTTGAGATTATTGCATTTAGTTAGATCCCAATTTTACTTGAGATAGAAAAGATAATTTGTTTTGACATTATTTACTTTTTACAGAAAAGTTATTATTTTGCTATTTTGTTCTTTGATTATAATATTAGAAAATATTTGCTTTACATAATATTTCTTGCTTGTCATGAAGAAGATAGTTTTGAATGCACGAATTGTTTGTATGTATTTGTGTCTTGAGAAAACTATATATAGAATCTTTTGGGATGTGTAAAGAAACTTGATAGCGACATTAGAATATTAATATGACATTTAGCAAAATATAAAATAATGTCACCAATTTTATGATATTCAATAATAGCATTTGTTGACATTAATTTAAGTATCAGAAATTTCAATGTGACATTTTATAAATGTCGCAAGTGTCTTGTCTTGAAATTTGTTTTACCAACATTTAATGTAAATGCCAGAAAGTATTAGTGACATTTCATAAATGTCGAAAAAATAAATGTCATATATCTCATAGCGACATTTACTTAAATGTCAAAAATAAATGTCATATAAATCATATTGACATTTACCTAATTATCAAAAATAAATGTCATATATTTTATACCGATAATTACTTAAATGTCAAAAATAAATGTCATATATCTCGTACCAACATTTACCTTATTATCAAAGATAAATGTCATATAATATCTCATACCAACATTTATCTAAATGTCGAAAATAAATGTCATATATCTCATATTGAGATTTACCTATTTGTCAAAAATAAATGTCATATATCTCATACTAACATTCACCTAAATATAAAAAATAAATGTCATATATTTCTTATTGACATTCACATAAATGTCTAAAAATAAATGTCGTAATAATTTACTAACATTTACATATATGTTGCGAAGTAAATGTCGCAAATTCTTTTCAACATTTACCTAAATGTCACAAAATAAACGTCACAAATTCTTCCCGACAATTACCTCAATGTCGAAAAAATCCCCGACACAAATATTTACGACATTTGGTTCAAATGTAAAATAAATGTTGGTAAACAAATTTGTGACATTTAAACATCATAATACGACATTTTCTAAATGTCGTTGTATCTCCACTTTCTTGTAGTGCTTTGAAAGTCATCTCTTACTTATTGAGTACGCTCAATAAGTCACTTGATGATGATATTTTGTTTCCTTTGTGTACTATACATAGCATATTTAGTTTACTATTGAATATATATATATATATATATATTGTAACACTTCAATTTTTTTAAAGCTAAGGGCTGAACTATTTTTTATTTACATGTAAGGTCGTATTGAGGAATTTTAAATTGCTCATATGTTTAAATGTCAACTCTTTAGTGAGGAGTGAATTGTGATAGAAATTAAGGTCACTAAATCCCCCTAGCACAAAGTTGAGTTGAAAGCTTCCATACCGATTAAGTTTGCTGTAAAATTCTATTTTGGGTAAACTTTAAACAACCATATCTCGATCTCTTAGAATATAAAGGGTTACATGGCTCATAACCTATCAAAATATAGGTATTTGAATCTTCTTTTTAACGCCACAAATTTTGTGTCAATCCGAGTTCCAAGTAAAATATTATGACCATTTTAGCCGACGGGAAAATATTAAAAAGGGGTCATTTTTGTCTTTTTACCTCTAAGAAAACCCTAACGAATTTCTTGATTAAATAAAGGCACAAAGCAATCAAAATTTAAACTCTTAATCCAACATTCTCTTCTCTCTCAAACCCTAAGGAAAAATCAAAGTAAAAGACTTTCATTCAAGATTTGTTCAATCTCTTTAAAGATTCTTCTTCAAGGTAAATCCTTATCCAAGAAATTCATTCTTTCCAACTAAAATTTCTTCATAAAATTATGAATCATTTATAATAATCATAATACTTGGTCATATAGATTTCAAGAAACTAAAACAAGAATCGCAAGAAAGGTTTCCTTGATTGTTCTTCTTCAAACTAGGGTTTGAAGGCTTCTAATCAAGTTCTTCTTCAAGATTCCTAAAGAAACTTGTTCTTTCAGGTATGTAAGGCTATCATAATGTTTGACTAGTTCGTCCTCACATCTTACATCTACTTTTAAATCTGTAAAAGAGTAATCTAGGGTTCTATTTCTAGATTTGACTATTCTTGAGATGAGTTGATTTTGAGTTCTTGAATTCCTGATTCTTTTTGAAATTATATTCATAATTATTGAATTTTTATATGTTATGCATTGAGATTATTGAGTTGATTTGTCCATGTCTATATTTCAGCATGAACCCTATGAATTGAGTATTCTTGAGATGAGTAGTATCATTGAGTTCTGAGTTCTTGAGGTCTAAGTATTGAGTTATTCTATATTGTTATTTAGATTCTTGAGTTGATTCGTTTATGTCTATATTTCAGCATGAACCCTAATTTGATTTATAAATCTTAAGAATCTTTTAAAGCCTACATTTGTGTTTTAAACTGTGTTTGAGGAAGTGACGAGGAGTTTGAGAAAGAGTATAAAGGAATTAAATATTTCCCAAATGTTTCATTCTTACATGAAAAAAGAGAATATTATTTTGAAAAAATAGAAACTTTGATTTCTAAACGTGTTATGAGTTCAAAGATATTTCAAAGCAGTTACCTTTTTTAAGAGGTTATTTTGAATAATTACATCAAAACAGAGAAAGAGTATGTTTTATACATTTGAGCATAAGTAAATTATTGGGAATAGTATTGAGCACCGATATGGGGATGAGTTCAGACAACTCAAAATCCTCATAAACCATAAATGCCAACATCGGTAAGGATCATACTTTTTAGATGAATCATTAGTGTCTTCGGGTAGAGGTTAGTGGATCCACTTAGTTGAGGTGTTCTATATCCCGGCAAGGTAAATGACAGTTTTGGCAACGTGGTCGAGACGTTGTATCATCACATAGCTCATAGTGATCGTTGTCGGTTAGAGAATCTCCCAAATAGAGTTAAAAGTGTATTTTTATTATATCACTTAATATGTTGAGTTCAACAATGAGTAAGTATTTTGTAAAGTTTAAATGATTTCACTCCTTTATTTCTTTACATTCAGTTAAGTGTATATATATATATATATATATATATATATATATATATACATATATTTATTATACTCCTTACATCCATTTATTTATTATTCAACTATATTACATACTAATAGATTCAATTTACTGATGTTATTAGATATGCATTATTTAATGATGCAAATATAGGTAGGATTCTTCACAAGAGTCTGTTGAGATCACTTCATTTGCTCGTCAGCTTTTGAGTAAGACCGCATTGCTTTCGGAGGACTCCGATTTTATGAGTTGTTAGTATTAGTAGTATTTTGAGTAGTTGTTCTTCTTTTCACGACACCCGTCTATATATAGTAGAGGATTCATAGATAGACAATTTTGGAGAGTCTTTCAATTTCAAAGAGTTTTGAGATTTAATACACTATTGATTGACTATTTCTTTCAGTTTGATGTTTATGTATGCTCGAGTTAGTCTTCCTGTTGTAGTCATCCAGGATGAGGGTTCGCTTGGAAACCAACAATGGTTCTCGAGTACTGACCACATCCTAGGTGTAGGCTCGGGTCGTGACAAATATAGTATCAGAGCCCAGTGTTCAAGATTCCTTGGGTTTCTATGAAGTCGTGTAAGTAGAATCTTATTTATGATTGTGAGGGTCCCACTTTTATAAACAATGGACTACATACGTTTAAGAAAAGTTTTCCTTCTTTCATACTATAAGTGGTGCACTAGTACTGTGTCATAAGGAACTTATTCAAACTCACGTGTTTCTCAGATCCATTCAATTACCCCTTATACTCAGGTAGTTGAAAAGAAAAATCCAGATCATTGTCGATGATTTAATATCTGCAAAGGTTTTAAATCATGTGAGTGAGCTTTGGTAGATTTAAAAGAATGCACTCTTATTCAAGTTAATCATGTATTCGAGCTAAAAGCGAGAGGTACCCTTAGAGTCTCTTCTCTAATCCTTATTCAAGTGAGACCCTTATGAGGGAATTATGTTTTAGAATGATTGGATAGTATTTTCACCCGAAAGATAGTATGAGGTGCTATGTTATGAGACGGTAGTAGTAGAAGTGCCAGAGTTAGAAATATTCATTTAGGAGTGTGGTAACCTTAGAAATTCAAATAGTTATTGAGCAGTGTATGTAAGTTGTAGCCATGTACCTAGTAAGTCATTAATGATGACTTTTCCCTTATGTGTGGGCTAAGGAGTAGTAATTTTGTATGGATTTCATGATAGAAGGTTGAGAAATTATTACTAGCCAGGATGAGATGGAGAATACTTTAACCAGAGAGGAGTAAATGTTGATGTAACATTGTTTTAGTGAAGGCCAAGTATAGGTGTAGAATAAAATAGCACAATATTCATGAGTTAATAGATCTAAGCTAGGCTTATGAATTTTTTTGGAGGAGTCATGAGGTCAGAGGGTTATAGAACTAACATGGTAATGATGTATAGTGAATGGGTAAATAGAACTTAAGTTGTGAAAGTCTAGGAAATGTGACGGTAAACTGTAAGTATATACACTGAGAGATAAAGATTGGCTACTTGTTATGAGGTCTTTGTGGGTGTGTGTTTCTTAATTTTATCTAGGAGTCATAAGTTAGTATAGTATGTGAGAAATTATATTGATATCCATGTTTAGTACTAGACACTAAGCTTAAATTTTAGATTAGTGTCGTGATAAAAAGGATGGTAAAATGAGGGTGATGATGTTAGTTTTAAGATCTGATCTGGTAGATTTGACATATAGTAGGCGAGGAATTAAGATGCTAGTTGCAATAAATGTGAGTGGTACAAGTGTGGGATTCTAACTTTTAGATGAGAGCAATAAAGTGTGACTAAGTCATTAAAGTAACAAGATCTTTAAGAGGTGTACCCAAGATCATATGTAGTCAGACGAGGTTCCAATTAAGTGTATGATTTTTCATGTGTTCCTAGATAGTATATTTGAGTTGTCAATAAGGAATACACTGATGTAAGCATTATTTTCCCTTAAAAGTTAGATTAAGCGACTTTATAAGTCAATGCGGATAATAGTTATAGAAAGTCTTTCATAAAAGCCGAAAGAAGTTACGAGAAGCATCTGAGAAAGAAGACTTAGAAGGAATCTTAGTGCATATTCATGGGGAGTTCAACAACCAACTGCACATGACAAGGGAACAACATGAGAGGCAAGTTGTCACACAGTAAATGACACTCGAATGCTTCACAGAAACATAAGAATTTGTGCCACCTTTTCAGAGAACGATGGAAATAATGCATATGATAAAAGGAAAATGAATTATAAGACATGGTAATAGTACTAAAACAACTACCACAGAGTTAACTCAGAGAAGCTTCAATTATTGTACATATAACTACAGTAGATGGTGTTATCCACTTAGTCACTATGCTCCACTATTAAATTAAGCTACTAAGAAATCCATTAAAAAGCAGCCCCAAATGGTAAACTCAAGCTAACGAGATCATGCATTTTGTAATTAGGTCATCCATCAAAGCCCTAAAGGACGCCATATGCTTCATATGCAAAGAACAAAACTGCTTAAACTGATCACTACGTTCAGAGAGGACTTCACATGTTAGATAAAACTAGCACATTACAAGAACTCTACTCACGTATGGACAACAGAGGGGAGGAAAAAACAGAGGATGAAATCTCAATTGCTTTCTGCCACAGGGTATCATTAACACAACATCTATTTCTATAGTGAATACACCTATTATAAGTGAAATCTCTATTATTTTCTGCCAAGTACCGGACATTTTGATAGATTCACTACACTATGGAATGGAATAGCTCAACCCGAAGAGAAAAAGCAAGAGAAGGGCTGAATCATGAAATAAATCAACCACATGTCAATCACAAGTTAATTAAAGTAAAATTCAGTAAATTATAGAACAACAACATATAAATCAAACAGGTGGGGTTTGAGGAGAGAAGAGTATATGCATAAAAGTCGGTCACTTCTAACAACCACCAAAGCAACATTCCAAAAAGCTAGATGCACATATTGTTGTCTCCATATTCCATATACATTGTTTAATTAAGATGATGAACAAAAAAATAACAACTTTGTCTATATAAGCTTAGCATAAAGGCAGAGGATTGCAGTGGGCTGATGATCACGTTGGAAATAGTGTTACTATAGTTAAACTACGAAAAATCCTGTAACGACTACAATGGATTCACATAGATGACACCAACTAGTTTCAGAATTGGGATTGAGGCATTATTGATTGATTCATGAACCAAAAGAGCCAAAATAGGAACATATCAAACCACAAATCAGCATAGAACATATATAGTTTGCTCAGATGATTCAGATACCACCAAGACCTCACCATCACCAAAGATACAACAAGTTCTCATCTAAGAAACACAAAATCCGCAATTCCCCACCTAGGTAATAATGCAATATCCCTAAAATTCAAAACTTTATACAAATAACACCCATACCATACAAAATTAAGCACCATAATAATCCAAATCTAACAAAGCACCCCAAAAAAATGAAACATTTATATGTATAAAGGAGATGAACATAAGTATATTTTGTAAAAAGAATCACCAAACAAAACTCTATCTCCAATGGTAAGAATTTCAATTAAAATGAAAAATATTTGATTTTCTCTTGCAAATACCACTTCCACCCCTTTCAAGGGTTTCTCAAGGGCTTTGCATCCCGGCAACCATGATTCTTAGCAAGAGAATCATGGCACAACCATGCCTTCTATAGAGGAGATGAACATATATGAACAAAGAGAAATTACCTTTCACCTGAGGGAGCAGAAACGTGGGAACATTTCTAGACTGAGGATGAAGAAGACGGGAGCTGAGACCGGAGCTGAGACGAGAGCTTAGACGGGAGTTCACCTGAGGAAGAAAACCCTATTTTTTAGGGAAAATGTTTTGTTGGTCCCTTTTTGTTTTGGGCTAAGTTAAGAAAATTCCAACTAAGTTAAAAAATATTTGCAACAAACTTAGTGAAGGATTATGACATCCGTTGCTACTAAAAAAACTATTTATTTAGAATAGATTTTAGCGATGAAAAATTCCGTCATTATATAATTTAAATTCCATAAAAATATATTTATTAATCTAGCAACGCTTTTCTGTCACGGAATATTAATAAATTTCGTCACCCCTACTTTGTTGCAAAATCCGTAGCTAAAATTAGGGTGCCAAACTTTCGCGCTATTTTATAGCGACCAAAAAAATATTCCATCGCCAATCCGTCGCTATATTATAACTCAAAAAATTATTAATAATTTTTGCAACAAAAAAGATATTTCCTTGCTAATCCGCTGCTATTTAGTGACGAAATATACGTCGTCGCTAATATTCGTCGCTAAACACTGTTATTTAAGTAGTGTACTGCTAATGACATATTCAGACTGAGGCATGTATATCTGAAGTACTGAAATATCTGACCTAGCATGTATAATTCAAGAACTAAAGAACTACCAAGCTAGGGTTCTGAAATTCATGCAAGAAATGAAGTAATAACATGATAATCTGATTTGGAACATATAAATAACTAATTCATGATAATCTGTTGGAGTTCTAGAAACCCTAGGTCTAGTTAATAATAGGGACCTAATGGGAGAAAGGAACCCACTAGTGAAAACCCACATACCTGGTTACGAATTCCATGGACAAATCCTTCAATTTCAGGGCTGGAACTGGAGGAAACTTGTTGCGTTCTTAAACTAGGGTTGCTTGACCTTTTCTCCTCTTTCGCTTCTAATTTTCTAAGTTTTTGATGAAAGATCTGACTTAGGTAAGTTCTAGTTATGTTTCTAGGCTAAAACTAATCAAAACCACGTAGTTTAGGGTTAAAATGACATAGTTTAGGGGTCCAAAAAAATAGGAAAAGACCAAAAGACCCCTGACTTAAAGCTACAGACGGGCTGACCATGGCCCTTTCCACGGACCGTAAAGGTCCCCGTGGTCCTCACTTGGTCCGGTGGTCTGAGGGCCTATCTTCACGGACCCTCCCACCCCCCATGTGAAAGACCACGGACCATGAAGGTCCTCGTGGTCTTCACTTGGGCGTGGGGGTCTAAGGGACTGGCGAGGGAGGCTACTAGTTAGGCTTCACGGACTCCCCCACGACCCATCTTCAGGACAACAGACCGTGAAATTCCTCGTGGTCCTTACTTGGGCGATGGATGTTTGAGGGCTAGGCTTTGGGTCCTACTGGCTAAGCCCTTACGGACACCACCATGGTCTGTTATCCAGACCACGGGAAGTCAACGGACCGTGGACCCTGTCACGGTTCGTGAACCCTATCGTGGTTCACCGGTTTCAAGTAAATTTCTGCAATTTTTTCTGAGTCTGGTTTTCGAGGTGTTACAATATCTCCCCCTTAGGATCATTCGTCCTCAAATGAAGACTGAACTAACTGAAATGGAGGGGATGAGCTGCAACCCTACTACTAAACACTGGAAGTTGATTTCTGACTGAACTAAATTCCAAAAACATGCAAATATGCTCAAAATGCAAGTACAGACTGAAGGAACATGATACTAAGACTGATTCTACGTATGTATGACTGAAAAACTGAAGAGGAACTATTACCTCAAACTGGAGTGGAATCAGAAGGAAAGAGGTGGGGATACTTAGACTTCATGGCTGCTTCCGCTTCCCAAGTAGCTCCCTCTACAGACTGACTCCTCCACAAAACCTTGACTGAAGAGACTTCTTTGTTTCTCAACCTTCTAATTTGACGATCAAGAATCTCAACTGGTACATCCTCGTATGAAAGACTATTTTTTACAGCCACACTCTCTAATGGCACTACAGATGCTGGATCACCCACACACTTCTTCAATAGTGAAACATAGAAGACTGGATGCACTGCTGCTACATCTGCTGGAAACTCTAACTCATAAGCCACTTTACTAATCCTTTTTAGAATCTTGTAAGGGACTACATATCTAGGACTGAGTCTCCCTTTCTTGCCAAACATCATCACCCCTTTTATAGGTGACACTTTCCAAAACACCCAATCATCAACTTGGAACTCTAGTTCCCTTCTCCTTACATCTACATAGAACTTCTGGTGACTCTGGGCTGTCAGAAGTCTATTACTAATGAGTTGCACTTTCTCCATAGCATCAAGAACCGAATATGGCCCTATCAAGGATGCTTCACCTACTTTAAACCACCCAACATGAGATCTACATCTACGCCTATACAAAGCCTCATAAGGGGACATCTGAATGCTAGAATGATAGCTATTATTGTAGGCGAACTCTATAAGAGGAAGGTGATCATCCCAACTACCCTTGAAGTCGATCACACAATCTCTCAACATGTTCTCTAAGGTCTGAACGGTACGCTTTGCCTGACCATCCGTCTGTGGATGAAATGTTGTGCTAAGATTAACCTGAGTACCACGACCTTTCTGAAATGACTTACAGAAATGAGAGGTAAATTGAGGACCTCTATCTGAGATGATAGATAAAGGAACCCCATGCAGCCTGACTATCTCATTAATGTAAAGCTTGGCGTAGTCCTCTGCCAAATCTATAGTCTTGACCACCAAAAAACAAGAAGACTTAGTGACTCTGTCAACTATCACCCAAATGGAGTCATGCTGTCTGCGAGTACGAGGTAAACCTGACTCTGGCTTATGATGTTCTACCTTTACCTGCTGACAATTGGGGAACTTAGCCACAAAATCTGCTATATCTTGCTTCATGCCATTCCACCAAAAGACTTCCCACATATCACGATACATCTTGGTGGCGCCTAGATGAATATAATACCTAGAGGTATGGGCTTCTGCAAGAATCTGCTGTCTCAACTCACCCACATTAGGAACACATAATCGACCCTGGTAGCGAAGCACACCATCTCCCCCTTGGGAGAATACATCGACTCTCTGTTGATGGAATGCACGCTTGAGTTCGAGCAATATCAAATCACTGTCTTGATTTTCCTTAACCTCCACTACCAATAAAGATTCTGATCCATTTTGAACTGTCACACCACCATCTGATATGCTCATAAGATGAAATCCTAAACGAGCAAGCCTGTGAACATCTTTTGCTAGATCTTTTCTTTCTTCCTCAACATGTGCTACACTACCCATAGATAGTCTGCTAAGGGCATCTGCTACTACATTTGCCTTACCAGGATGGTAATGCACACTCATGTCACAATCCTTGAAGAACTCAAGTCATCTTCTCTGGCGAAAAATCAACTCTTTCTGGGTGAACACGTATTGAAGGCTCTTATGGTCTGTGAACACATCTACATGAACACCATACAAGTAGTGTCTCCAAATGTTGAGTGCAAACACCACCGCTGCAAGCTCGAGGTCATGAGTCGGATAATTTTTTCCATGCACCTTAAGCTGTCTAGAAGCATAAGCTATAACCTTACCTCGCTGAATTAACACACAACCTAGGCCGACCCTGGATGCATCACAATAAATCACATAACCATCTGAACCCTCTGGTAGAGTCAAAACATGAGTTGTAGTCAACCTACTTTTCAATTATGCGAAGCTTTTCTCATAATCATTTGACCACTGAAACTTGACCATATTCTGAGTTAACCTAGTCAATGGTGAGGCTATGGATGAAAATCCTTCCACGAACCTTCTGTAATAACCTGCTAGATCCAAGAAACTTTTGATATCTGCAGGAGAGGTAGGTCTGGGCCATTGTTTCACTGCTTCTATTTTCTAGGAATCCACTCGGATCCCTTTGCTAGACACTATATGCCCAAGGAAAGCAACTAATTGTAACAAAAACTCGCACTTGTTAAATTTGGAAAATAACTGGCGATCTTTGAGAGTTTGCAGAACAACTCTCAAATGACTCACATGTTCCTCCTCTTTCCTAGAGTAAATGAGGATATCATCAATAAAGACGATAATGAACAAGTCCAAATACTGCTTGAACACTCTGTTCATGAAATCCATGAAAGCTAAAAGAGCATTGGTTAGTCCAAATGACATAACTACACATTCATAATGACCATACCGAGTTCTAAAAATTTGTCTTCAGAATGTCACTATCTCTAACTTTGAGCTAATGATAACCTGATTTAAGGTCTATCTTTGAGAAATGACTAGCACCTTGAAGTTAGTCAAACAAGTCATGAATACTGGGGATGGGATAATTATTCTTGATTGTGACCTTGTTCAACTACCTATAGTCAATACACATCCTGAGGGAACCATCTTCCTTTTTCACAAACAACACTGGTGCACCCCATGGAGAAATACTAGGTCTGATGAAACCCTTATCTAGAAGGCCTTAAAACTTCTCTTTCAATTCCTGAAGCTCAGTTGGAGCCATTCTGTAAGAAGGGATAGATATAGGCTGGGTATCTGGAAGGAGATCAATTCTAAAGTTGATTTCCCTTTCTGGAGGAACTCTGGGAAGATCTTCTGGAAACACTTCTAGAAACTCATTAACTACTAGAACTGACTCAAAAGTTGGGGTTTCGGAGCTTGAATCCTTAACCTGAACTAGATGATAGAGATAACCCTTATAAATCATTTTTCTGGCCTTAAGGTAAGAAATGAATCGACCCATAGGCGCTAAGCTACTACCCTTCCATTCTAAGATTGGTTCGTCTGGAAACTGCAAATGAACAATCCTAGTTCTACAATCTACTGAGGCATAACAAGAATGTAACCAATCTATACCTAGAATGACATCAAAGTCTACCATTTCTAACTCTACAAGATCTGATGAGGTGAATTTCTGAGAGACTGTGACGGGGTAATTTTTGTATACCCATCTAGCTATAACTGGGTCACCGACTGGAGTAGAGACTGAGAAAGGTTTTGAGAGAGTTTCTGGACTAACATCAAACTGAACTTCTACATAAGGAGTTACAAAGGAAAGAGTAGCCCCTGGATCTAACAAAGCATAAACATCAAGATAAAAAACTCGTAGTGTACCAGTGACTACATTAGGAGAATTTTCCTGATCCTGGCGAGCCTGAAAAGTATACAACCTCTTTCGGCAATGTCCGCCACCTGTACCAGATGAGTTACCCTGCTGAGTCGGGCAACTTGCTCGTGCCGCTGAAGTTGTGGATTGAGCTCTACCATTTCCTCCTTGACCCTACTTAGAAGGACAATCCCTCAATCTGTGACCAGACTGACCACACCTAAAGCATCCATCCTTCCTACAAGGCACTCGCCCTGATGGTTCTTACCACACTTAGGGCAAGATAGGCAGGTTTTGGTACCTGTAACACTCCCCTGGGACTTAGAGCCTGATGCCCTACCTTTCTGATCTTGTCTGAACTTGGATGATGGAACACTAGCTGATGAAGGTGCTGGAGTTGAAAATTTCTGCTGACCCTACGAGCGATTTCCACCACCAAATTTTTGCTGAGAATAGTCATAGTTCCTAGTCCTAGCCTTCTTGTTCTCCTTAGCATATTCCCTAAGCTTATCACCCTCAACATGCTGAGCATGAGTCATGAGCCTAGAGATGCTCATATTTTCCAACAACATAGCATTTCTACACTCTGTGTTCACCAAGTCTGACACTCCATACATGAACTTATTAATCTGAGCCCTGGAATCAGCAACCATGTCTGGAGCATACCTGGAAAGTTGGGTAAACTTGAGCCCATACTCTTGGACTGTCATGCTACCTTGCCTTAAGTTCATAAATTCCTGAGTTTTTGTCTCTCTTAGGTCTCTTGGGAAAAACATGTCAAAAAAGGTCTCACTAAAGCAATCCCAAGTGATAGGAACTGCATCTGTACCCCTATTCTCTTTCCACTAAGTATACATATATGAGGCACATCCTTAATTTGGTAAGATGCTAACTCAACCCGATCATTCCCAGTTGCCTGCATTACTTTAGAGATCTTCTTGATCTTATCAATGAAATTTTGGGGATCCTCACCAATCTGCGATCCTAAGAACTCTGGCGGATTAATCCTAACAAAATCTCACACTCTAGCTGCAGCTGACCCAACATTAGCATTTGCTGGAACTGGAGCCCGCTGATTGTTCTGGTTGGCCACACTCTCAGCCAACATCTGAATAGCGTTCTGGAAATCTGCATTCAAAACTTCTTGATCTGGGACTGGAGGAGCTGCGTTTGTGTTCCTGGCATTCACATTCGTGGCATTATCTCTATGAGGAGGCATGATCAATGAAACATAGAACGTCGAGTTAAAACAGAATTAGATCATACCTTACACATGATAAGAGTAATAAGAAAATGAAGATTTTTCTAAAACACTTTGTAGCCTCCCTCTCATTAGATGTGGTGCACTTCACACCCATGAAAATGACTCTACTTAGTGTGGCTTTTCAGAAATCCTAGGACTCTTAAACCTAATGCTCTGATACCAAGTTTGTCACGCACCGAGCTACTCCCGACACGTGAACACGTGACCTAGGATCACAAGTGACCCCAAGATAACCCTGCTGGCATAATCATGAGCATACTAAAGATAAACTAAGAAATAAAAACTGATGCGGAAGCTAATCATAAATAAATCTGAAATGATGGGGAATACCCATATACTAAAACTGAATAGCAAATTTGAGAGTTTAATACAAAAGAAACATCAAACTCAAATACTAAGCCGAATCTAACTATGTCTGAAAATAGCCTCTAACTGACTAGAAGTGCTGGGACATGCCCCAACTAAGTCTAGAAAAACTGAAACTAAAAGGCTGAAATAATGAAAAGATAACATGACTATTGTCCTCGAAGAATGAGGACTCACCACTGATGATGCTAACTGGAGATCGGGAACCGATCTAAAAGTGATCTAGATGCTGAGAACCTGAACCTACGTCACGAGAAGATATAGCGCAGAGTATGCGTCAATACTTGAAAGGTACTGAGCATGCATGATAGAGTAAAGCTGAAATAAACATATAATTGAATAAGCAATAAAGCAAGAGTATAATCTGAACATGATATAGATACAGAATACTGAGCTAACTGAATACAATGACCAAATTTAGACATGCTGATGCTGAATACTGATTATACTGAAATGTGGTCAATGCAATGAAATCTGACTGAACTGTGGGAGCTACTAATAACCAATAATAAAATCACATGAGCTAAATGTGGAGTCCGATGTATATGCCCCATCGATAGGACCCAAAACACCCAGCCAATGGTGTAGAGGGACGCTGGCGTGATCACTAAAATGATGCCCACAGCGGGGACTTACAACCTATGTGGCTCGTAGTTCTGGGACTATATGGGTGACTGACCCTAGTCCAACTCGGTTTTATGCTACTACCAATAGATTAAATGATTAACACATTATGACTGAAATAGTGAACTATACTGGATAGCTCAAAACTGACATGCAAACTTAGAATGCACATTTATATCTTGATAATGATATTCAAGCTGAGACATGTATATATGAAATACTGAAATATCTGACCTAGCATGTATAATTCAATAACTAAAGAACTACCAAGCTAGGGTTCTAAAATTCATGCAAGAAACGAAGTAATAACATGATAATCTGATTTGGAACATATAAATAACTAATTCATGATAATTTGCTAGAGTTCTAGAAACCCTAGGTCTACTTAATAATAGGGAATCAAGAATCTGATTGAATTCTAGAGACCTAATGGGTGAAAGGAACCCACTAGTGAAATCCCACATATCTGGTGACGAATTCCACTAAGAATCCTTCGATTTCAGGGCTGGAACTGGAGGAAACTTGGTATGTTCTTGAACTAGGGTTGCTCGACCTTTTCTCCTCTTTCGCTTCTAATTTTCTGATGAAAGATCTGACTTAGGTAAGTTCTAGTTATGTTTCTAGGCTAAAATTAATCAAAACCACGTAGTTTAGGGTTAAAATGATGTAGTTTAGGGGTCCAACGAAATAGGAAAAGACCAAAAGATCCCTGACTTAAAGTTGCAAACGGGCTGACCATGGCTCCTTTCACAGATCGTGTGAGGGACCACGGACCGTGAAGGTCCTCGTGGTCCTCACTTGGTCCGACGGTCTGAGGGCCCATCTTTACGGACCCTCCCATGGCCCGTGTGAAAGACCACAACCCATGTGAAAGACCACGGTCTGTGTGAAAGACCACAGATTGTGAAGATCCTCGTGGTCTTCACTTGGGCGTAGGGGTCTAAGGGACTGACGAGGGAGGCTACTTGTTAGGCTTCACAAACTCCCCCATGACCCATCTTCAGGACCACAGACCGTGAGGTATTTGTGGTCCTTACTTGGGCGAGGGGTGTCTGAGGGCTAGGCTTTGGGGCCTACTGGCTAAGCCCTTACGGACACCACCACGATTCATCTTCCAGACTACGGCCCATGAAGGGTCCCACGGTCTGACATCTGGGCCTGGTGGAGTTTAACTCCAGACCACGGGCAGGTCAACGGACAGTGGACCCTGTCACGGTCCGTGAACCCTATCGTGCTTCACTGATTTCAGGTAAGTTTTTGCAATTTTTTCTGGGTCTGGTTTTCGAGGTGTTACTTCTTCTCCTAATCCGTGCTCGATGGTTTTCAGGATATGACTACTAGAATGGCTACTAGAAGGATGGAGGGAGACAATGTTGATCAAAAGGTTCCTCCTCAGGTTACTCCCCAAGCTCCTCCTCAAGCTTCGATTGACCCATTGACTAAGAATATAACAAATACAGAGTTTAGGTCGGCATTTCAAGTGTTGTCTAAAGTCATGACGACACAAGCCAATAGAGAGGTGGTAGTCCCCGCAAACCCAAATGTGGGTACAACAGTGTCAAGAGTGAGGGATTTTACAAGAATGAACCCTCCAGAATTTTATGGCTCCAAAGTTGAGGAAAACCCTCAAGAGTTTATTTATGAGGTCTATAAGGTACTTGCTATTATGGGAGTGACTTCGGTAGAAAAGGCGGAATCATACGCTTACCAACTCAAAGGGGTTGCTCAAATTTAGTTCAATTAATGGAAAGAGGAAAGGCCGATAGAAGCGGGTCCCATAGAATGGGAGAGGTTCAAAAGTGCTATTCTTAATAGATTCTTCCTTCTTGAGATGAGAGAAGCCAAAGTACTTGAGTTCATTAATCTTAGGCAAGGAAATATGAGTGTGAGGGAGTATGCCCTGAGGTTCACTCAATTGTCCAAATATGCTCCTTCTATTATGGCGGATCGTAGGGCTAAGATGAGTAAATTTGTATCGGGTGTGTCTAACATGGTAGTCAAAGAGTGCCACACCGCTATGCTTGTCCATGACATGGACATTTCTCGCCTTATGGTGCATGCCCAAAAAATTGAGGAAGAAAAGTTCAAGGAAAGATCTAGAAAGGCAAAGAGAGCAAGAGTGGATGATGGTAACTTTTCACATTCTAGGTCTGGTGGACGGGGTCGTTCAAGGTTTCGGCAAAATTTCTCCGGGCAAGGTTGTTCTTGTGCTCATTCAAGGCCTAATAATGATAGGGTGTCTAACCCAAAACCTAAAAAAGATGATAATAGGTCCAATGCCTGCTTGTGCTAAATGTGGGAGATATCATGGAGGGAAGTGCTTAGCGGGTTCTAATGCTTGCTTTGGATGTGGGAAAATAGATCACAAAATAAGGAATTGTCCTTCGATTCCTAAGAATGATGGAGATGGTCGTCGTAGGGCTCAACCCTATCCTTCATCCGATTCAAGTGGTTCGGGTGGGAATGATCCTAAGCAAAACCATTTCTATGCACTCCAGACTAGAGGTGATCAAGAGAATTCCCTGGATGTGTGTTATGAGTTTTTTAATTTGATGTGTATGCTTTACTTGATCCTGGTGCTACTTTGTTATTAAAGATTCCTTATGTGGCCATGAGATTTGATATGCTTCCTGATGTATTGTTAGAACCTTTTTTTGTCTCTACCCTCGTTGGTAATTCTGTGGTGGCTAAGAGGGTATACAGAGGATATCCCATTTCCTTAATCCATAGAGTTACTCTAGTCGATTTGGTAGAGCTTGACATGATAGATTTCGATGTCCTTGGGATGGATTGATTACATTCATGTTATTCTTCTATAGATTGTAGAACTCCGGTAGTCAAATTTCAATTCCCAAATGAGCCTATTCTTTAGTTGAAGGGGGGAAATTTTATGCCTAGAGATCGATTTGTTTCTTGCCTTAAAGCTAGAAAAATGATCTTGAAGGGTTGTGTCTACCATACAGTAAGGGTGAGGGATGTGGAGTCCGAAACTCCTATTCTTGAGTCGGTCCCTATTGTAAATGAGTTTTTGGAAGTATTCCCTATTGATTTACCTGGTATTTCTCCCGAAAGGGAAATAGACTTCGGGATTGACCTTTTCCCTCATACCTAAACTATCTCTATACATCATTATAGAATGGCTCTGGCAGAATTTAAGGAGTTGAAGGAACAGTTAAAGAACTTATTGGATAACGGTTTCATCCGACCGAGTATCTTTCCATGGGGTGATCCGGTGTTGTTTGTTAAGAAGAAAGATGGTCCACTCTGTATGTTTATTGATTATCGGCAGTTGAACAAATTAACCATCAAGAACAAGTATCCTCTTCCAAGAATATATGACTTTTGACCAACTTCAGGGGGCAAGTTATTCCTCTAAAATTGATCTCTGGTCGAGTAATCACCAATTGAGTGTGAAAAAGGAAGATATTCCGAGAACGGCTTTTACAACCCAATATGGTCATTATGAATTTTTGGTTATGCCCTTTGGTTTGACTAATGCTTCGGCGGCATTTATGGACTTGATTAATAGGGTGTTTAGACAATACCTTGATATGTTCGTAATTGTGTTCATTGATGATATTTTTATTTATTCGAGGAGCGAGGATGATCACATTATTCATTTGAGGATTGTGTTGCAAATTCTTAAGGAAACACAACTTTTTGCTAAGTTTAGAAAATGTGAGTTTTGGCTAAGGTCCATGGCTTTTCTAGGCCACATTGTTTCAAGTAAGGGTATTGAGGTAGATTCTATTAAGACGGATGCGGTCAAGAGTTGTCCTAGACCTCTATCACCGACATACATTAGATGTTTCTTGGGTTTGGCCGGTTACTATAGAAGGTTTGTTGAGGGGTTTTCCTCTATTTCATCTCCTTTGACTCAAAAAAAGGTCGAGTTCATATGGTCCGAAGCTTGTGAGAAAAGTTTCCAAGAGTTGAAAGAAAGACCTTTTTCCGCTCCGGTGTTGACCTTACCGAAAGGGTCGCATTGTTTTGTCGTTTATTGTGATGCCTCTCAAGTTGGGTTGGGATGTGTGCTTATGCAAAATGGTAAGGTGATTGCCTATGCATCAATGAAACTAAAAGTTCATGAGAAGAACTATCCTACCCACAATCTTGAATATACGGCGGTTGTATTTTCCTTAAAGATTTAGAGGAATTATTTGTATAGTGCTCATGTGGATGTTCTTACCGATCACAAGAGTTTGCAGTATGTGTTTACCCAAAAAGATCTAAATCTTCACCAAATAAGGTGGCTTGCGTTATTGAAAGATTATGATATGAGTGTTCTCTATCACTCCGGTAAATGAAATATGGTGGCGGATGCCGTTAGTCGGTTATCCATGGGTAGTGTTGCACATGTTGATAATGATAGAAGAGAGTTGGCCTGAGATGTCCAGAGATTGGCCCGATTGGGTGTTCGATTGGTAGACTCCGCCAAGGGTGGTGTTATGGTTCATAAAGGGTCAGAATCGTCTTTTTTGGCTGATGTCAAAGCAAAACAATGTCTTGATCCGACCTTAATTGAATTGAAAGAGGCGGTCCTAAAGAAGTCAGCTTTCTCCCAAGAGGGAGATGGTGTCCTAAGATATCAAGGTCGGGTGTGTTTTTTGAATGTTGATGACATGAGAGAACAAATATTTTTAGAATCCCATAGTTCTCGGTATTCTATTTACCCGGGAGCCACCAAGATGTACCATGATCTACAGGAGATCTATTAGTGGAATGGAATGAAAAAGAATATTGCGGGATTTGTGGCTAAGTATCCAAATTGCCAACAACTGAAGGTTGAGCATCAGAAACTGGGAGGTTTATCCCAAGATATTAGCATCCCTACTTGTAAGTGTGAAGATTTGAATAAGGACTTCATAGTAGGAATGCCCCGTACTCGACATCAATATGATTCAATTTGGGTTATAGTAACCGAATGTCGAAGTCAACCCATTTAATTCTCATCAAAATTTCCTATTCGTGGAAAATTACGTTAAGTTATATTTGAGGGAGATGGTAATATTACATGGAGTGCCCTTGTCCATTATCTCCGATAGAGGTACTCAGTTTACTTCACAATTTTGGAAGTCTTTCCGAAAGGGTCTTGGCACTAAAGTTAAGCTTAGCACAAATTTTCACCCCCAAACCGGGGCAAGATGAACGGACAATCCAAATGTTGAAAGACATGTTGAGGGATGTCGTGATAGACTTCAAGGGAAATTGGGATGACCATTTGCCCTTGATTAAATTTGCCTATAATAATAGCTACCATTCTAGTATTGGTATGGCTTCGTTTGAGGCTCTTTATGGTAGGAGGTGTAGATCTCCTATAGGATTATTTAAGGTGGGTGAGGTTTCTTTGATATGACCAGAGTTAGTTCATGAGGCTATAGAGAATGTTCGACTCATTAGAGAGAGGTTGAGAACAACCCAAATTCAACAAAAGTCTTATGCGGATGTTAGAAGGAGAGACATTTAATTTGATGTGCTTGATTGGGTTTACTTGAAAATCTCACCCATGAAGGGTGTAATGAGGTTTGGTAAGAAAGGGAAACTTAGTCCCCATTTTGTAGGCCCATATCAAATTTTGAGGCATATTGGTAATGTTGCATATGAGCTTGATTTTCCAAATGAGGTGGCGTCAGTGCATCCGATTTTCCATGTCTCTATGTTGAAAAAGTGTGTTGGAGATCGGACATCCATAATTTCCCTAGAAATGTTGGAAATTAAATAGAACTTTTCTTATGAAGAAGTTTCGGTGGAGATTTTAGACCGGCAAGTTAAGAGATTAAAGAAAAAATAGGTTGCCTCCGTGAAGGTGTTATGGAGAAACCATCTAGTTGAGGGTGCTACTTGGGAGGCCGAGGCCGATACGATGTCCCGCTCTCCTCATCTTTTTCCTCCTATTCTAGCTTGAGGTAATGAGTTCCTCTTGGTTTGCTTTTGTTTGAAGTCATGTGTGTTTTATGTGTTTCCATGATTTCCTTAAAATTGTATGTTCATGAAAAGCTTAAGTTTTGAAAGAAAATGGCTTTTATGATGTATTTTCCTGATGTTGTTGAGTATTGAGTATGAGTTGCTTATAGACTTCATGAGAAGGGCTATTGAACATGTCTTAGCTTGGAGTGGAGATTTCCTCCTTGAATATGTGTTTTCTGTATAAACTGCATTTAGGCTCCATGAGATTGTGTTGAGCATTGTTCTTATGTTTGGAGACGGTATTTCCTTCTTGAATGAAAGAAATCTGAAATTTCATGCATATTAGGTTGTTAGATGTAGTTCCCACTTCCACATGGTGCATTGAGTATGTTTAGCTCGAAGTTGATGTTTCCTCCTCGGTTGTGTGCATTTAGATGAGTTGTATGCATGATGGGCTGCTAGTCTTGAGTCTTTTCGTTTAGAAATGTGCCTAGAATCTCATTCGAGGACAAATGATCCCAAGGGAGAGATAATGTAACACCTCGGACACAAAAGAGGAAAATTGCAGCTTTTGGAAAACTACAGGTGCTATCCACGGAGGTCAACCACGACCAGTGGGTAGAGCCACGAGCCGTAGGTAGGTCCGTGGAAGAGGCCACCAAAATTTTCCCAGGCTAGGACGACGCCTGGACATACAAACCATAAGTGGGACCACATTCCGTGGTCCACGAGCCATGGGTCCAGGCAAAAGACTCTCTCAAGGAACGACGGTGTGCAGGACGAACCATAGGTCCATCCACGGTCCATCAGTCGGGGTTCCGTGGTTCACTTCTGGCAGTTGATTTTAGGGGCTTAAGGGTCTTTTCTGATTTTAATTAAATCAATGTGGTGTCATTTTGCGTAAACCTAGACCACCTATATAAGTATTTTAGACCCATAAACTCACTCAATGAAGTCATTCTCTCAATTCCCAAAAAGAAAACCCAAACTCTCTCTCAAATATTCTCTCACTAGAAGGTGGAAGAAGAAGGAAGAAATTGAAGCTAGGTCAAGTTCAAGTCTCCCAATCTTCAAGCTTTTGGTAGGCTTTGTGCCAATGTATGATGACTTTTCATCCATGAGATCCTTTCTCCCATGGAGTCCCTTAGATTCCCCAATTGTGAAATCTAAATCCCCAATTCTACTTAGGGTTTCTTCCAATGTTGTGGGTTATGATGAATGTTGATCCAAATAGTTGGATTATGATTGGATTGATAGAATTACATGTTTTTAGGATGAAATCACATGTACCCATGCCTATCCTATGTTTCTAGGGTAGAATTGATTTGATTGGGTTGATGTCATGAAGGGAAACTTTATGGGTTAGATATATCCTTATAGGATAGATGATTTGTGATAACAATGGCTTGAAAATGAAGAACAAATGATGATCATGAGATTTAGTGATTTGAGATTAAAGCCTAGACTATGAATTGTTGATTGTTGATGTTATGGTGTGGAAGAGATACTTTCCATAATGAATTGATAAGCCTGATTGAATGAATGTGAAATGTTTACTCACATAAATGATTCTAGGTTTAAAGGATTGCTCACATAAAATGAATCTAGACTAAAATGCTAAATGAATTATGAGGCTAGAGGCGACTACCCTTGACCTCCATATGTTAAGGATATGAGGTGATTTCCCATACTCCTTAGAGTTGAAAAAGAGGTGATTCTCCACGTTCTTATTGTGATGAACGGACATGGAGGTGAGTACCCATGATCTTATAGTAAGTAAGGCAACAAGAGAATACCCATTAGTCTTTATAAGCAAGGCATAGAGGCGAATCCCTATGTCGTTAAAAATAAGTATGAACAATGTGATTATGTTATGAAGATAATTTTCTTGGGGTGTTGCTAGATATGCCTTCCGTGATGTAAGCTTGACTAGAGACGGATGCCCTAAGTCTTGGCTAAGGTTAAGTGAGGCTACTTAAGGAAGTATTCCTCTTTCATTATGATGCTATTATGCCTTGATTATGCTTATGCTTTATGTCTTATGTTGACTAATGCTTATGTTTATGCAAGCTATCATATTTAGTATATTCTTTTACTAATGCATACTCTTGCCTACATTTCTTATCAAAATGTAGGGTCTGGCGATCTTGATTCACACACTTGTGGCTAGGTTCTTAGTTGATCAAGGAAGTGAAGATTTGGTGAGTCCTCATAGCATTCGAGGATTGGATCATCCATTTCTCTTTTATGTCTTTCTTTTCATGTTGGACTATTGTATGGGAGCGTGCCAAGATTTTTATCTCTTATGTTAGATGGTTTGAGACAATGATGTCAGACTTCTGCTCGTTTTATGAAAGACTTTGATTGTTGGAAAATGTTTTAAATTTCTGCACATTTTCTATTACTTTATGTCATGATATGCTAAGTGTCTTGTATGAGGCCTCTCGGGGTCTTATACGCCTTGTAACATCTAGGGGTACCCATTGGTCGTGACACTCTCAATGATTAAAGAAGGTTTAGATAGTTAAGGTTAACAAGGGAATGAAACCTCGATTCAAAGGAACAAGTACGAATCGAAGAACGGAAGGGAAAGTGGACTGACGCTCTTGGCGTAGCACTGACATGTTGCGCCTGCCCTCCATTTACTAGGGAAGGTTTGTGGCACACTGCAAGCATAGGGCCCAGCCCCCTAGCGCATCAGGGGCACGCCGCCCTAGCAAATGCCCATAATGTTCCAGCGAATTTTTCTTCTCAATCTTCGGTTCTAATTCACCTAGAATCGATTGATTTCTTCCAAACTCCTTTTGATTCATTAACCCAACACAAGTAAACGAAAATCCACTCAAAATCTCTCAAGAACAACACTCATTCTAAAGATCTTTACCTCAAGAACTCAACAAAACTCCATTATCAAAGAATGAAGCACAAAACCTCAAATAACTCAATCAAGAACTCAATATATTCAATCTCATGGATGAATTCAAAATTTAAAAATCATGATTGGTGTGAGGGTCAACAAACCCATCAATATGAAGACTTACATACCTCGAAAGAACTAAGTTCTTGGCGATTTCCCCAAAATCTTGAAGAACTTCTTGAAAACTTCCTCTTTTCTCTTCTTAAATTTTGTCCTAGTTTCTTGAACGCTTTAGACTTGAGTGAAATCTGATTTTAATCAGATTTTACCCCTCATTGGGTGAACAAAACGTGTAGGCCTAGTGGGGTAATTAGAAAAAGACCAAAATATCCCTCCTTAATTTGTTTGAATTTTCTTAACTAGACAGGTTGTACTCAAATGGGCATATCTCCCTTATCCAAACTCGAAATTTAGCAAATTTGGCGGCGTTGGAAAGAGAACTCAACGAACTTCGATTTGATATCTCATGGGTCACCTAAATCATATTGTGCTGAAAGTTATTGTCATTTTAAGTTGATCCAGAATTCACAATTTAAAAGTAACTTGAACCAAATCTCAATTTAGCTCTTTCTAGTTTAATTCTTTAGAGACTTGGCTCTTTCTAAGACCGAGGTGTTACAGACCTCCGTATCTTGCACCTATGGGTCTCTTTTGACTCCACCATTTCTCTCATTATTGTGTCGGGCACTGATGCCGCGGTTGAGACTACTGCGCTGCCTTCTGTGATTTTTTTTTGTCGGGAACTGATGCCCAGAATGATGTCGCCCCCCCTGAGACTTCAGATTTAAACACTTTAAAGGCATAGCCTATCATGGGACTTTTCTTTCTCCTCCCGTACTCTTATTATTTTAATCCACATTGAGGACACTAATATTTTTATTTTTGTGGGGGGAAGTCACTTGTGTTAATATTCCCCTTTCGATTGTATATTGTTAATTTCGGTTTTTTTTTGGATAATTATAGTATTTTTTAAAATTTTGGTTTTATTATAGTGATTTAATGGTTTAGCATGTTTTTTCTCTCCGTTTTCATTTTCCCTATGAGTTTGAATGTCTTTGAAATGCTTGAGTTTTCATTGATAATGTTCAAGGACCTATTGTGTTTAATTTCGATGTCTTGGATAGTACTCATGATGAGCATTGTGTTTAATGTTGGTTTTGCAAGAAGTAATCAGTGTGGCTGTACTTTTGAATGATCTTTTTGAATCTTGTGTTGACTAGATACATTTTGATGTGAGCCTTGCAATGAACAACGCATGCAAGCTTTTGATCTTGTCGGGCTATGACAAATTATTGTGTTTGACGTGCCTTGTGTGGTGAGGTTTTACTTGAAATCATGCTTATTTAATCCTAGAGTTTTCCTTGTTAGTCCAATTAGAAAAGTTCCAAAATTATATATACGTCTCTGCCTTCCATTTTTCATTTTTTGATGGGTCCATTGAAAACAATCTCTCTATCTCTAAAGATAGGCATAAGGTCATTGTAAACTTTGTCTTTCCATACTCCACTTAGGAGATTAAACGAGATATGTTCTTGTTTGTTGAAAGGAGAATTACACACGAATATTGTTGTAAGAAGAATTACACGAGAATATCCTTGTGCTTGGTTTAGGACATTATTATGCAATCTTATAAACATACACATAAATCAGAGTATTAAAGCAGAGGTGTACTAAATAACATATGCATTTTTTACCTAAATTTCAACATTCACACTATTTCCCATAAAATTATTGGGCCTGTGCTGATACGGGATCCTTCATCTAGTATAAGAATAAAGGAGCGAATATAATAATTGTTCCCCGAGGAAATGGCCTTTTGCCCTTTAGAGCTTCAGAGGTTTGATAATTTGTTTCGTACATTAATTTACTTCTTAAATGAATCTATTTTTATCTTATGTTCCCTTTACAAAATAAATTTAACAAAGTCTGTTGGAATGTATGCTTCCACCAGTATCAATGGGACCAGGTCCTCAACACAGTTGAAACGAAAACAGTAAAGAACAAGTGCTGAAAAGTAAAGATTGACATGAGAGTTTACGTGGAAACCTCCTTGCTCAAGGGAGTAAAACTACGACCTGGCCTGCCAGGACTTTTAGAACTGCTTTTCACTAATCTTCAGAAGCAAAAGTAAAAGCCAGTTACAAACCGAGATTAGCCTGCTAATCCCAACTCTAAGAAATACCTCCTATTACTTAGATGAGCCAGAGCAGATACAACACTGCCCACTAAGCTATCACCCCTAGATAACTTAGACTTTGCTGAGCGGATACCACACCGCCCACTAAATCAACTAGCTCCTAGATGATTTAGACTTTAGAGTAAGAAACTAAGTTACCCTTAACCTAGTTCGTACAATGATTCACACAAGTTGAAACGTTTCTTATCACAACGAAACAAATCCTACAATGTAAGCACCATTACAAGCAAACAAACTACAGTTGGTACAGAAAGTAAATCGAAGCACTTCTATCAGGTCCCTTGTTGTTCTTGAAGCTTGGAAATCTCTCTCTTTGAATGAATGTTGAATAATGTTGTTTGTAATATGGAATATATTGGACAAGAAGAATTATTATCCAATGTACAAGCAACCTCCTCGCTTCTGATTGGTGGAGTACTCTGCAGCTTTCACCAACTTTCTGACGCAGACAACTTTTACAGTTGTACAACACTTTGACAACTGGACGAGTTTTCATACTCTGCAGAGGACCAGGTCCCTGCACTTGTGAGTAGATCATCAAAACATCTAGGAACGTAAGCCCTTATCAAAGTCAAAGTAGAATTACATGCAAGAGAAAAAAATAATTAAGTAATTTTACCTTTGACTGGTATTGGAATTTTATAATTAATTTAAGCATATCTTGTAAAAATAATATTTTCATTAGAGTACAAAGTATTTGACAACCATTATTCATATAGTAAATAACGCATCCCCCCAAAATTAACTTGTTCAACTTGTAATTTATTTGTATTTTACAGTTGTATATAGTAAATATGATGTTAATGTACATACCTTCTCATGCTAAAAAAATGCTAATGACATGCTTCAAAAATCTGTGATTACGCTTATGACTCAATATTTCATTTATTTTACAACCAAATTTCAGTATAACAATTTGGTGTTAATGTAATAAGTTAAGGTGGTTTGTTAATTAGTGGATGTTTGGCTATGTTTTATTGTTAAATTTGATAAAAAAAAATTAATATTTAAAGTAAAAAAAATATATTTTAAAATTAAAGTTGTGTTTGGCAATGAATACAAATTGGAATTGTTTTAAAATTTGAGTGAGTAATTTTGGGGAAAAAACAGTGAAAACAACTTTTTGTTGAGATTATTTATCAAAATAAAGGTATATGATATAAAGAAGAAAACAATAAGCTTTCGGAATTGGCATTAGCCTTGTTGCAAGTTACATAAAAACAAAAAGGAAGGAAACAATAAGCTTTCTTATTTGGCTAATGCCTTGTTGCAAGTTACATTGAAACAGAAATTAAATTCCAAATTATATTATTCCTTTCTATTTCACGCAATGAAATTTTAATTCTTCAATTTATGTTTTCACTAGTTTCTGTAATTCGACCTTTGGGAGGCCGATGCCCACATTCACACCATTCACCATCACAAAAATAGGGAGGGATATCGCCACAAAGACGTTTACAGTCTGCGTCTGTCTTGCAACAACACATGGGAATGTCTTTTGCCTCTACCTTTGGCGAAACACCTATCAAATTAAATGTTAGAATCTATAATTAATAGAAAAACACATTTCAGATTTCAGCACAAGAAGCTTTTCAAAATTAACTTAGAAAATATTAGAGAAAGTGTATGATGCTCCGTTACTAATAGATCAAATCAAGTAAAATACTTACATATCCCTATCATCATAAACATGAGGAAAAAAGTCCACACTTTGAAAGCCATATCTTAAGTTTTTTGTATGCTCAGTAAGTCACTTGATGATGATGTTTTGTTTTTTTTGTGTCCTATTTATAGTATATTTAGTTGACTATTTATTAAATATATATTTTGTGAATCTTGTAATATATTTCTCTTTCCTTTTGGGTCAATTAAATTTAAGTTGACATGCTAATATATTTTGTTGGTTGGACCATGTTATTTGCACATGTAATGTGTTCGGATTTTTATTTGACTTAATATGTATGTCATTTTGACATATGGCACAATCCCATTAGCTCTTCTATTTAACTTGCCATGTTTGATCATTTGACACCTGATACCAAACTAGGCCTCTAGGAAAAGATAACATGTTGGACTACATAAAATGGGGAAACATTCCTACCATATTAACTAATTCTCCGTATAATTTTAATAATTACATATTGTCTCACTAATTAATAAATTTCATATCATATTTAAGTCAGATACACCTAGATACATGTATTTTGTTATCAAATACACTTTGAAATTTAAATACATAGGGAGAAAGAAAAGCGAGAGAGGGATAGAGGCGAGCAACATAGGAGAGAAACGAGCAAAGAGTCAGTGATTCCTAGATAAATGTGAATCAAAATAGATAGTATATGAGATACTAGATACTTCTGAAATTCAAATACATAAGGAGAGAGGTGAGTGAGAGAGGGGGAGGGGTGATCGAGAGAGGAGAGACACGAATGAGAAAGTCATTGTATACCAGATACATGCGAATCCACTTTGATACAATATATTTGGAACAAATTATACCTGATTTTAATCCAATATGCATTTGAGATACATGTATCTAGATGTTCCAGTTACATATTTAGGGATCGAAATCAAGAAAGAATGGTAATTTTAAAAACTTACGAAAGACACATAATTAGGTCCTAAACTAGTGAGATTTGTATTATTTGTCCAAAATCTAATCACATTTATAATTAAGACCCTATATTACAATACACCAAGATATTTGCTTTAATTACCAAACATAATTTTATATTACATATTATAGCAGAAAAATATAATTTTTTGTTTCTTCCACAATACAATTTTAACAATTGAGAGATAAATATAATAAATTTTAATATGTAAATAAAAGAGCAAATATTACAAATTTTCCCACGAGGAGAAGGCCTTATTCCCTTTAGATCTTTTGTGGTTTGATAATTTATTTCATCACTTATATTTATAGATTTATTTACTTATTAACTGAATTTATTTTTATCTTATGTTCCTTCTACCAAACAAACTCAACAAAGTCAAACTAGCATTATATGAAAGAGGAAAAATATAACTATTTTGTTTTTATCTTATGCTCCTTCTACCAAAAAAACTTAACAAAGTCAAACTAGCATTACATGAAAGAGGAAAAATATAATTATGTAATTTTTCCTTAGAATAATATGATGGAATCACAAGATATATTTAAACATATCTAGCAAAATTAATATTTTCAATGTAATAAATTACTCATCTAGAGAATAAAGTATCGCACAATCAAAGAGAGGCTAAATAATTTGAAGTTTAGCAGTTTTAAATATTTTTCTTAAAATAATATGTTATTGGGTCCCGAACTAATAATTTTCATGTTAGTTCAACTTCAAAAAAAAAAAACTGGATTGATAGAATATTTCATTTTTCGAGATGACCTTGATTTGAAGTTTTGAAAATTTCAAATTTGGTTTGATAGAATATTTCGTTTATGCGCAAAGGATTCAGAATAAATCCTGAGCACCCCGTTGAAGAATTATAGAAATGGCCAAACCAGCTGATGTGCCTTAACTGGTGTAACCTAGTAAAGAGTTCATGTTTGCGGGCCCCTTGGTCACATTCATAATGGCCTAATTTGTATGGTTTAAGATTGCATGGCCTTAACACAATTATGAGGGTTTAGCCAATTTTTCCTTCACATTCGCGGGCTCTTTTTGTTGCGATCGTGATAAGATGCTAACCCGCGTTGACCACCTTTGGACATTGTGATCACGAAGTTTGATCCCACAATCGCGAGGAACATTTTATTAGTAGGCCACGATCCAGACCCTTTACCTCGCGATTACGATGAGTTAATCCGTCTCATTTCTTAAAATAAGACCATATGTGATCTATTATTATTCTCAAAATTGTTTTGGTTATATCTCCCTCAATTGAGATCCATTTTGGGTGATTCAAGTCGTGGACGTCAAAAAACTTAGTGGCTACGTGGTTTGGTTTTTGGAGAGTGTTAGCGTGTAATGACCCTCTCAATCATCTCATTGTGAAGGCCTTTTGTTTGTCATTTAAAACTTTCTCATATTGACCCCAACTCATTTACGACTTATTGGGACTGATAGTTTGGTCACCTTGTCGTTTGTGTGATTTTAATGATTTTTTTTTACATTTTGGAGCTTTTAAACCTTAAATGGTTCATTTCAATTAAAATTTTAGGAAAACAACCTTGGAATAATATTCTCATGGTTCCATCAACTCTGGAAGGGTAGTTTTTGACTAGTGGAATGGTAGACACAGATCCTGAGGCTTTCAGTGCAAGTTTATGTAATTAGGCATTTTAGCTTTTAAGTTTAGGCCTAAGTTTGACCTTGGTCAACATTCTTGGTAAACATTCCCAGATTAGAATTCCTTGGTGCGGTTAGCTTCGAAATGTTGAATTTGGTCTCAAATGACCCTTTTTACGGATCCCAAGGCTTTCGGGCTACTTTCAATCCCCCTTGTGGATTTTGGCTTAAAATGGAGTTCAAGTGTGGGAACCACTTTTTGTAGAGAAGACCACATATGGAAGTTTTAAATGCTCCATTGATTCTAGAATATCGAATTTGATTCGGTTGCATATCCTATTTGTGTGCACGTGGTCCCAAAATAATTTTGAACACCCGTTGGGAATTTTAAGGTTGCTTAAACCAACTGATATGCATCCGCTGATGTATGCACAAAATAGTGTTCAGGGGCCTAGGGCTAGGTTCATGGAGACTAGAGAGCCTAGTGGCCGGGTTCGCAGGGACTAGACATGTTCTTAGGTGCCCAGCCATGATAGAATGGTCCTAGTTCTCTCTCAGTGACATTCACGAGGGCCCAACTGCGTTAGCAACGTCTGTGTTCATGGGGCACCACCACTTTCGCGACGAAGGAGTTGATCTGGTCTATTAAATAAATCCACACGCCGATCTACTTGAACTTCAAAAGTTCTAAGTGTAATTTCTCCCTTATTTCACCTCCAAATTTAGTGATTAAAACTCTTGTGGGTTCATAGATCTTGAGTCTACAAGGGTGAGTTATCGGGAAGTGTTGGAGACTCGTCATTTGAGGTGAAATCATTGTTTTCAGAACTGTCTTAGCTTAGCTTGTTCTTTAATGATGAATATTATTGTATGTGTTGGTTTCCACTGTTTCAAGCCCCGAATTGTCTTCCATTTTGGAACAAAAGTTTGGGATATTGTTTAGGAACCTTCGACAGAGTCATTCCCAAATTTTTTGGTGTGGGTCGCATGATTCTAATTTTGATTCCAAAATTGGTGAATCTTTGTTTTAAGTGAATTTAGTGTCTAAAATGACTATATTAATGTCGTGATTCTATTTTTGATAGCGTGAAAACATTTGAATACAAAAAGGAAAAGCTTAGGAAATGTGATTTGGAGCGTGTGCAGTTGGTCTAAAGGTAGGCTATGACTTCCCATTCCTTAGATTGAGCTTGACTACGTGAAAGCATGTTGGTTTGAGTGAATTGGCAGTGGATACCTAGTTGATCATGCTACTTTACATAGAAATCATGTTTTAGGCTTATATCTGGATTTCGGTATTAGAAGCATGCTAGTTGGGCCATGTGATCATTCTTACCTTGTGGTTAGCCTTGAATGATGTTATTGTTGTATGTTTGATCATGTTTGGCGTTAGTTGACACTTAGACTAGTGCTTGCCATAGACTTGCAATAGGAGCCTTTAGGCCTTATTTATACTCTTACACTGTTTTAGATGGTTTAGATCCCTATAGAATTATGTATCAAACTAGGGTCTGGTAGAAAAGCCTTAGATAAGGTGTGAACGTAGCTTTGACGACTTTCTATACACTCTCCCTCTTTCTATAGCCCCATATGCAACATTTGATATTTTTGGCTTTACTAGGCGACTTGGGTACGGAGTTAGTTCGAGCTTGGAGTGTTGTACTAATAAATTGTTCTTTGGCGATAGTTTGGCATGAGATCATTCGGCAACTCTTCCTAGTGGCAGATTCAAGGTTTGGTCATGCTGCTCATTATCTACAGAGTTGATTACTACTAGTCATAGATTCAAAGTCTACTCATGATTCTCTAAATCCTCTATGAAGGCGATGCAAATCATCTACGACCTATGGCCCCTTTTGAGACCATCTGTTCTTTGAGGTTCGGGCTCTACACTCCTTAACTTTGTGCGGATACAATTGGTTACTTGGGTGTTATTCATGGTAAGAGGTCTGGTCTATGCCTTCTATGGATTTTGACTAACAATATTATATTCTTAGTAAATTTAGCTATTTTTTGTACCTATCAGGATTATGGGGGTTCGTTTGGGTTTCACTTAAACTTGAACACGAGTGTACCTTCTAGCTTATAGGGTCTAGCTAGGTTTAGTTGAGCTATACATAGTTCTTATCTATTTTAGTTCATTCGTGTGCATTTCTTTTAAATTACGCTTTGATCTCTATTTGTCTCTAGATTTTATCATTTCATATTGTTTTATATTTTCCTGCTCAATTGGCTTATGATGTGTACTGACTACCTGTTATTTCGACACTGTTACTAGAGTTGTATCTAATTCCTAATGCAGGTAGAGCACCAAATACCATTGTTGATTACTGGAGCCTATTGTAGCTTGGATCGGAGGCGAGGATGAACACTTTGCATCCTGGACTTACCGATAATGCTCCAATGAGTCTAAAACCAATTAGAAGAGTAAATAGTTGTTAGCAATAAAAATACCCAACAAGAAAGTTGGGGTCAAATCCCACAAGGAGTGATATAATGCAAGGAATTCAATTAGGAGATTAAGAATGCAAATTGATTAATTGTAGTAATTAGAACAAATGAGTGGATGATTCCATCAAATTTACTAAAATAGTTTTGATATCAATTATCACAATTAAACTAAAATCGGGGTTTCAACAAGTTAGAGACAATTTAGGGGTGTGGGGGATTGGTATCGATGTCAAATTGGGGTACAAGTGCTTGCTCAATAATGCTAAACAATAATGGATATGTTGGGTAATCTTCAATGACACGAATATTCTTTCGATCTTAAAGCATCATCTCATAAAATCTCCTTTCTGTGTCATCTATGTGAATCACAAATCAACCAAATGCCTTACTAAAATTTCTCTTTCGAGCAGATTTGGCAACGATAATTGAACCACAACTTCTCTTTCGAGAAAACTGCATCAATCAAAGATCTAGACTAGGATTAAGTTTGAAACCTTAACCCATAAACTAACCCCATAAAAATAGCTCAAATCCATGAATGTACATAAGTAAAACAGACCAAGACAGAAAACCCATTAAATTAAATCAAGACCCAACCCCATAGTCACACCCCTAGAATTGGGGTTTTAGCCAAACATAATAAAAGTAAAAGAAAATATACCAATTATATTTACAACTATTGGAGAGTTGAATTTAAGCAATAATGTTCAACACCCACTTTGATTTGAACCCTCAAATGTCAATTACAAGATTGTTCAAAAACCCCAAAAACTAAGAAGTCTATTTCTCAAAGGGAAAGAGTTCTCAAGCTAAATTTCAAAAACAAAAGAATAATTCAAGATCTCATTCATTTTCTCTTCCATTTCTCTCTCCTTTGAGAAATTTATAGTTTCCCCAAAATTAGTCCAAATTTCCACGTGTGACCTATTCGGTGACATTAGTTAGGCTCACCTAACACATTTGGCAGATCACCATTTGCTCTTAGCTTGCCCTATCTTTGCTTTATGTTTGAGGTGTTTGGACCAGTTGCTGAACTTGATCGATTCAGCCTTTCACATTTGGTGAATCGCCGATTACCACACTTTTCGCCCATTCAACCATTATTTTCACTACTTCTGGCGATGGAACTTCTAGCTTGCCCACTGACTTCGGTGGATCACCATTTCCAATTTAGTTTGCCGACTTGCCTTGAATATTTTCTATTGTGAACAGTGTCTCTTTAGGCGAGGTATGACCTATTGGTCTATTTGCCCTTTTGGTTTAGGCGACTCTCAATGGAGAGTTTACACTCTTTTCAATGTTTTTGGACTCTTTTTCATTGATTCATTCTTGCCCTGTCCTTTAGCCTTCATAGCTGCAAAACATTAAAATATCATCAAAATAAGACATATATAGGCATTGAGGACACTTGTTTTTGTACTAAATAGTCCTCAAATGAGTAGAATTATACCATTCATCAACGCCCCAACTTAAATTCTTTCTTTTCGTTAAGTAAATCAAGAACACAATTAGTAAAACAAGGGTGTCTAAAAGATTTTTCAATTTTGAGTTAAAATGCAATATTCCTCAAAAGAATACTACCAAGTATTTGAAATAGCTCAATCATGGTCAAAAAGCTTCAAATGATGACTATCACGTATAAACAAAAGCTCAAGCTCACTAATGCTCCTTTATAATGCAAAACCATGCATCAACAAAAGCATTCAAGTTCCCTCACAACAAAAACGATTACATGCTCTCACAAAGCACATCCACAAAGAAGTTAGGAATCAATAAACTCTCGCTATCTAAAAGAGAAATACATGGAAGCTTCTTCTCATCGGTTTGCCCATATTTTCCAATCATCACACAATTATTTTTTTATAATTTAAAAAAAGGTCATGCCATTGAAAAGTTGAAAAACCCTTTTTAGATGCCTAAATAGAAAGAGCTGAGAAAATAAGGCATAAAACACATTTAGCGAATGCGACTTATGTATAAATTTCAGTCTCTTCTTATTTATTGGTGAAATTACATTAGTACCCCTTATGTTTAAGTTTAAATTCAACATTATCGGTGAATGTTTGATTCTCCACAATTTTGATCCTCTCTCCTATTTTTCTTTTCTCAAACCAATTTTTTTTTTGTGTTTTAGAAAAAGGTCATGCCGTTGAAAATTTGAAAAACACTTCATAGATGCCTAAATAGAAAGAGATGAGAAAATAAGGCATAAAACGCATTCGGCGAATGTGATTTATGTACAAATTTCAATCTCTTCTTATTTATTGGTGAAATTATATTATTACCCCTTCCATTTAAATTTAAATTCAACTTTATTAGTGAATGTTCGATTCTTCACAATTTTAATCCCTTCCCCTATTTTTCTTTTCTCAACCCACAATTTTATTTTTTGTATTTTTAAAAAAGGTCATGCTTTTGAAATCTTGAAAAGCCCTTGTTACATTATTACCCCTTCCGTTTAAGTTTAAATTCAACTTTATCGGTGCATGTTCGATTCTCTAAAATTTTAATTCCCTCCCCTATTTTTCTTTTCTTGACCCACAATTTTATTCTTTGTGTTTTAAAAAAAGTCATGCCATTGAAAACTTGAAAAACCATTCTTAGATGCCGAAATAGAAAGAGCTGAGAATATAAGGCATAAAACACATTCGACGAATGCGACTTATGTATAAATTTAAGTATTTTCTTATTTATTGGTGAAATTATATTATTACCTCTTCCGTTTAAGTTTAAATTCAAATTTATCGGTGAATGTTCGATTTAACACAATTTTAACCCCTCCTCTATTTTTTCTCGACCCACAATTTTAATTTTTGTGTTTTAGAAAAAGGTCATGCCGTTGAAAACTTGAAAAACCCTACTTAGATGCCTAAAAAGAAAGAGCTGAGAAAATAAGGCATAAAACACATTCGGCGAATGTGATTTATGTACAAATTTCTGTCTCTTCTTATTTATTAGTGAAATTACATTATTACCCCTTCCGTTTAAGTTTAATTCAATTTTATGTTCGGTTCTCCACATTTTGAATCCCCTCCCCTATTTTCTTTTTTCTCGACCCACAATTTTATTTTTTGTGCTTTAGAAAAAGGTCATGCCGTTGAAAACTTGAAAAACTTTTCTTAAATGCCTAAATAGAAAGAGCTCAGAAATTAAGGAATAAAACTCATTCGGCGAATGCGATTTATGTACCAATTTTAGTCTCTTTTTATTTGTTGGTGAAATTACATTATTACCCTTTCCGTTTAAGTTTAAATTCAACTTTATCGGTGAATGTTTGATTCTCCACAATTTTAATCCCCTCCCCTATTTTTTTGACCTACAATTTTATTTTTTTTGTTTTAAAAAAGGTCATGTCGTTAAAAACTTGAAAAACCCTTCTTAGATGCCTAAATAAAAAGAGCTAAAAAAAAGGCATAAAACGTAGCCGGCGAATGCGATTTATGTACAAATTTCTGTCTCTTCTTATTTATTAGTGAAATTCATTATTACCCTTTCCGTTTAAGTTTAAATTCAACATTATCGGTGAATGTTCGTTTCTCCACAATTTTAATCCCCTCCCCTATTGTTTCGACCCACAATTTTATTTTTTGTCTTTTAAAAAGGGTCATGTCGTTGAAAACATAAAAAACCCTTCTTAGATGCCTAAATATAAAAAAATGATAAAATAAGACAAAAAATGCATTCGGTGAATACGATTTATGTACAAATTTCAGTCACTTCTTATTTATTAGTGATATTACATTATTACCCCTTCCATTTTAGTTTAAATTCAACTTTATCCGTGAATATTCGATTCTCCAAAATTTAAATCCCCTCCGCTATTTTTATTTTCTCGATCCACAATTTTATTTTTATGTGTTAAAAAAAGGTCATGCCGTTGAAAACTTGAAAAACCCTTCTTACATGCCTAAATATAAAGAGTTGAGAAAATAAGGTCTAAAACGCATTCGACGAATGCGATTTATGTACAAATATTACTTTGTTTGTATTTATTGGTGAAATTACATTATTACCCCTTCTGTATAAGTTTAAATTAAACTTTATCGGTGAATGTTCGATTCTCCACAATTTAAATCCTCACCCCTATTTTTCTTTTCTCGACCCACAATTTTTTTTTTTGTGTTTTCAAAAAAAGCCATGTCGTTGAAAACTTGAAAAACCCTTCTGAGAAAATAAGGCGTAAAACACATTCGGCGAATGCAATTTATGTTCAAATTTCTGTCTCTTGTTATTTATTGGTAAAGTTACATTATTACCCCTTTTTTTAAAGTTGAAATTCAACTTTATTGGTGAATGTTTGATTCTCCATAATTTTAATCCCCTCCCCTATTTTTCTTTTCTTGACCGGCAATTTTATTTTTTGTGTTTTAAAAAAGGTCATGCTGTTGAAAACTTGAAAAACCCTTCTTAGATGCGTAAATAGAAATTATTGGGAAAATTAGGCATAAATGTCATGACCTAGAACGTCGTGAGTGGCATCCACACTAACCCTCTGGTGGGAGAACTATTACTACAACCCGACTAAGCAAAGTAACGAAATCTAGAACATTTAAAGATACAAAAGGAGGTTTAAAAGACTAATAAAATATGGAGTTCCCATAAACTTTGAAAAATATTGTTTAACTGTCTAATTTAGACAAACTACGCACACCTGATTCTCACCTCGATGAGATACGTAGGTAACCTTCCTCGGGTTCAGTGATCCTTATTTAATTATTCTTTTCAAAAGAAGAAGTTCTTAATCCTTTTTAAAAATTAAAATAAAATAAAATAAATTGTTTATCCTTTCTAAAAATAAGATTTTTACCCTTATTCAAAACATAAACAAAACAAAAGTTTTGTACTTCATATATCAAAATCTCATGAACTATATTTGACTTGATTCTTGCTTTGACAAGATGCATAGGAAACCATATTTTGAGGTTCGGTCCAACCAAGAAAAATCTAGAAAGTCCTCATCACAAAAATTGGGGCAAAATAAAAAATAATTACTATTCAAAATTCGAATAAATTTTTTTTTCTTCCTTATTTTATAATCTAAAAAATTTGATAAAAAAAGTTTTTTTAAAAGGATTTCTTTTTTAAAAAGAAAAATCTTGACTTGGTTGGTACCAACATACTTAGAAATATGCATAAGAAAAAAGAAAAGTGTTAAACTATCTGGTAAGACATACCAAATTTGTTGTGACCTATACACTTCTGTTGGTACCTCTTGATATATTTATGTGATACTTCAGAAATTATCTTGCTTAAAGTTAAGCCATAAAATAATTTGACCTCATTGTGTCATGTGCATTGTGGTGAGTTTTAGACATAAAATTCAATGGCATGACTTTATTGATCTTGAACTTGGCCCAACTATTGGTTGAGGCGAAATTTTGAGCAAAATTTAACTTGGAAAAGGATTATAGGATTTCTTTGATTCGATTGTGCCTTTCAAGCCTGCCGAATGACATGTTATCCATATAACTCCCATTTCAAGCCTAAAACCTTTTTATTTGAATAGCCATATCTTAACATATATCATTTTGAGTGCATAAATGCACAATACCTTAGTCCCACCTCCTTGACCGCACTATTAATTATATACATAGTGTCAAAGATCTAAGTTGGGTAACAAAGTTCAAAGGCCAAATATGTGAAAGTAAAAAAAAAAAACTGACAAAGAAAAGCTAGAAAGAGAAAATGAAAAAAAAACTCCAACGAAATGGAGAGAAAATGAAAAACTGAGGAGAAACATTCAAAAAAACAAAGGCAAAATGCGAAAATTAAAGAACATTGAGAGCATAGTGCAAATTTCAAGGAGAAAATAATCACTTTATCCATAATGAATATTCTACCTTCCTATAAGTCTATATTACAAGCCAATGTCCAGTCCTATTTGATTCCATTTTGGGTGTTCTCACATTAGTGGATACTTACATGAGGGCCAGACATATGGTATCTCAATCTTATGCATTGAATAGCTTTCAGAGTGTGAGTGACTTCTAAGATCGGAACACTTCTATTGTATGAAGTAGGACTTCATTTGTTGCGAGGACACTTGAAATATGAAGATATGAATAGTTCTAACTTCTTAATTTATGCAAGAGGAACTGATATTGTAAATACTTAAGGATTACTCAAACTTGACCTCAAATTTGTTTGAAAGCAGTTGAAGGTGATTCATATGCATAATACTAATTGTTGGTAACAACTAAAGTCAAAACAATCTCAACCATGAATTAATTTATTTCTTTTCTCTTCGAGTATTATTTTTTAAAGAAGTCTTTTGTAAAAAAAAAATCAATCAAAAAAATAAATAATAATCTTTGATATTGAACTACGCTCGACCTGATTCCTAAGAAGATACGTAGGCAGCCCTTCATTGGGGTTTGGTCTAATCACTCAATAAAACAATAATCATGTTCTTCAAAGGCTGAGACATGATATTGTTATGGATATTCCATTCAATGATTCCAAAGTTGTAACACATTCAAAACATTGCGGAAAACAACCCCTAGAACCTGAAAGTTAATGTACCAAAACCCTAACAATTCACAAGTCTAAGGAAAAGGGGCACAACCCTGAAATCTAAAACAACTGAATATCTAAAGTACTAATCTATGTCCGAATAAAATGGACTAAGAAAAAGGAGAATTCATGGCAGCCTGAAAGAATTGGCTCACCCTTAAATTCGGTTTCGATTACTGATCTCCTAGTTTAGATCTATTAATAGCCACCTGAAGATGCCCTGTACTCAACAAAAAAAAAAGAGCAAGTGCAGTATCAGTACACAACCACAGTGTACTGGTAGGATCACACTGCTATTCCAGTAAGCACAACATATACCAGAAATCACAACAAAGTAAACATGCCATGCACATAATATATACACAGTTAACATTTCAAGATCAATGCACACTTTCCACATTTTCAACAATTACAACAAGTTATAAAATATTGTAATTCAATGGTCCTCTCATGGAACCCATACCCAAATAGTTAGTGTACTAGATCGTGGTACCTGATCCCAATTAGTGTGTCGAACGTGACACCTGATCCCATATATGCATCGGAATGTGGTACCCGATCCAAGTTAGGGTATCAGAACGTGACACCCGATCTTTTCAGCACAACCACAATCATCATCTGTAACATATCACAATTTGAAATAACTAGAAAAGAAGTGTAAGAATCTGGAAATAGTCAATTTTGAAAGTGTAAGAAAATCTGGAAAATTTTAAGCAAGTTAAAGTGAGTTTTTGGTCAACTTCAAACGACCATAAATCCTAGCTCAAGATGAGTTAGGTGTAGTTCCAAATATGGTTGGAAAGCTCTTGGAATGATATTTTCAACGCCACTGAGTTTACGCGATTTCGATAGCGTATGAGTAAGTTATGCCTTTCGGAAGTTGGGCAGTTGGATTAGCAAATGTCCAATCCGGATTTTTGAAAGGTAGTTTGGTCTTTTCCTTACCCGATTAATTAAATCCGTTTTAGTAAATTAAGTGGGGTAAAAAACTGATTTAGTTTAGTTTACGCCTTTGATAAATAGAGTTAGGGCTTTTGAAGAAAGAACGCAAGAGAAAGGAGAAGAAGAAAAGCAAGATTCACCAAGAACGATCGATTTTGGTTGTGGATTCACCAATGAATTTATCCTACAAGGTATGTGAGTCTCTCATAGCGTTGGTTCCATTCATCCACGCGCCAAGCATGTTTAATTCAGTGAAATTCGTCCTAGAAGAGTTGGAAAATTGATGTTCTTGACAAATATTCCTGAATTCGAATGTTGTTAGCGAATTAAGATGAATTGAGAAGTTTATGAGATCCTTATATTGAGTTTAGGGTTGCTTTGAGTTAGTTTCTTGAGTATACATGCAGGGCATCGGGGTTTAAAACAAATTTGAGGAAGATAATTGAAGTTAGGTGGATTGAGGCTGAAAAATGAAGAGGAAAAAGTCGGACAACTTACATGAAACAAGTCCGTGTCACGGACTTGTTCCCCCTGTGAACAAAAATCTGCTCCGCGTCGCAGAGAGGACGCGGACTCCACTGTTTCAAAATTTAATTTCGCGAGCAATTATTTAGGAGCATCTCCGCGTCGCGGACTTGTTCCAAGATGGTGATTTCGTAACTTTTCTCAAGTTTAGCTATTCGAAATCATTCCTAAACATCAAGAGACATTTCCTATCACAAAGCATAATCCTTGAATCCATAATTCAAATTCAAGGAAAGTAAAGTTAAGAGTCAAGTCAAGTGAAGTTTCTTAAAGTTTTCAATAGTGTTTAACAAACGTTTTAACTTCGTTTTAAGACTCAAGTTTTCAAGTTAAGCAAAGATTAAAGAGTTGAGTTCATTTCTCAAAAAGCTATTAGGAAACTAAGTATTCCCAAAGAGTTTATAAATGTTTCACATTTGAGCAAGCAAAGGGAACATCGATTCCAAGATGGCTTTTAAACTAAGTTTTGAGTAATTATCTCAAACCAAAGAAAGAAGATTGTTTTTACAAACATATGAGCTAAGTATATTTTGGGGAGTAGTATTGAGCACCGATATGGGGATGCGAGTTCATATTAACTCAAGTCTCTATAAAACATGTAGCCATCATGGGTAGTAAATGATCATACTTTTTAGATGACTCCTTAAAATGCTTTTAGCATAGACTAGTGGATCCACTAAGTTAAGCGTTCTATATGACGGTAAAGTATAGGACAGTTCTGGCAGCTTGGGGAAGACGCTGTATCACCACTTAGGCTCATAGTGGTGGTTGTCGGTAAGAGAATCTCCCACAAAAGTTATATTACTTTTATATATAAGTAAAGTTGAGTTTGTTATTGCTTTATCTTTAACGAACCAAGTTGTTTACACTATTTTACAAGCTTCATTTATATATTGCATGTGTCTTATTGCTTTATATTGAGTTCAGTTATGCATGAGTTGAACAGAGCCAAGGTAAGTGTTCATTTGTACTCCTTTCAAGCTTAAGTTGTTGTTTAGCATTCCAACTCGCATACTCGTACATTCAATGTACTGATGCCAGTTGGCCTGCATCTTATTATGATGCAGACGCAGGTAACCAGGATCAGCATCCAGCGCGCCGTTGATCTAGTCGAGCACTCCAGAGTCAGTGGTGAGTCTCCTTGCATTCCGGAGGACTCTTTTATTCACTTTCCTAGTTTTTCTTATTAGGATGTTGTGGGGTCTGTCCCAACATCCATCTCAGTATTATAGAGGCTTCATAGACAGTCAGACAGTTAGTAGTCAGATGCCTTTACATTATTATTTCATATGTTGAGACTTGAGTTGCCATTTTGGCCAGGTTGAATGTTGACTATTAAACATTCTGAGTTATTTCACTAAAGTTATTTGAGTAAGTTCATTTGATCATTATAATCATGCTTAGAGTCTTCCACTCAGTTAAGTAAGCCAGACTAAGGGTTCTCTTGAGGCCAGCAATGGTCTTCGAGTGCCAGTCTCACCCAGGGTGTAGGCTCGGGGAGTGACATCATCACACTCATATGTACATTCTCATAATCATACAATCAAGTGTTGAATCGAGACATACATTTATCCATTCATACTCATTTCATTAGGTTTGATCAACAATGCTTCATTCACATATATACATGCATTACAATGAAGAAATTACCAAGATACATTACACAAACAAGAAGTCAATCCATCACCTACCTCGAAACCAGGTTTGAATCCCCCTAAGACACTTGGATCTTCCCTCTCCGGATTGTTTCCTCTTGTTTTAGGTCTACAAACAATTAATATAACGCAAGGATCAATAATTAAGGTCTAATTACCCGGACTATAACAAAACCAATAACCCAAGACCAAATCCATGATCCTAAGGTTTAACTAAAGGCTTTTTCCCACCATCAAATTCAGTTCAATACCCTCCCCCAATAATAATTAACCAAGAATCTAAGTTCTACGGATCAAAAAATGGATTAGGGGAGTAAATTCCTTACCTTTAGCTCCAAAAGTCGTGGAAAAGTGTCAAGGAATCACCTGGGGTCATCTTTTAACTCTCAAGAATGAAACTTGCAGAAAAATAACATTTTTGGGGTTTAATTCCGACTTAAGTCGCGATTGGTCTGTCGTAGCGAGACCCAAACCACCACAGTTGCCCCATCCTGGCGGAATAAATCCCGCCCTGGTGGCTTGCGTGGAGACAAAACGTTGGAATTAGAGTTTCAAACCTCTATTTCACAACACACCTTAAACCCACGAATGCCTTGTAATAAAGAAACATCAATGTCTCAAGGTGGAATCATACTCATTAACTAGTGATTCAAAGCAGAACTTTGGAGCAATCGACTTCTGCTGCAAAAAAATAAGGTAAACAATTTCAATTTTTTTCTATAGATCCAACAAATGGTATTAGAGCCAGGTTGTTTGTTCTTTGTTTGAAAATTGTTTCTTATAATTTATTGTTATAAGATAGTTGTTAATAATATCTATCGAATTGTTTCTCATATAAGCATGCATGTGAATAGACTTAAAAAAGATTAGCTGATAAGTCATTTTCACATAAAAAGTTCTTTTCTATTAATTAGAACTCTTTCTATAAACTCTGCATTTGTTGAGAATATGTCTCAGGATATTGCAGAAATAAATCAGTTAGCTACTTTTAGGATTTTTAAATTATTTTATTAGAGTCCTATGTGACTTGAATTTAGGAGTTAGTTCTTTTATTTGTTATTTAAATTTTACTGATAAGTTAGTAGCATATTTTTCTATTTTTAGTGAATTATATCTATAAATGTATGTCTCTGAATTATTAATAAAATAATTCCCTTTGATAATACTGCAGTATTTTTTCTCTCAAAGTCTTTCTCTGTTATTTTCTTAATTTCTTTATTAAAAAACCAACAATTGGTATCTAGAGCCTTCTTCTTGAGGGACCTGTGAGTAGAAAAATGGATTCCGAAAATAGTTTTTCACGAATGGCTCCTCTTATTTTTTATGGTGAGAATTATCAACTATGGGCAGTGAGAATGGAAACTTACTTGGAGGCTTTTGATCTTTGGAAAGCCGTGGAAGAGGATTATGAAATTAATACACTACCAAATAATCCCACCGTGGCCCAAATCAAGAGTCACAAGGAAAAGAAAACCATTAAGTCCAAAGCAAAAGCAACTTTGTTTGTTGCTGTTTCGACAACTGTTTTCACGAAAATCATGACTCTCACATCACCAAATGATATTTGGAATTATCTGAAGAAAGAATATGCTGGAGATGAAAGAATACGAGGAATGAAGGTATTAAATTTAATGAGGGAATTCAAATTGCAGAGAATGAAAGAGTCAGAAACAGTCAAGGAATACTCTGATAGATTGCTTGGTATTGTCAACAAGGTAAGATTACTAGGCATTGAATTTAAAGACACAAGAATTGTTGAAAAAGATCTTGTTACCGTGCCCGAAAGATATGAAGCATGTATAACTACCTTGGAAAACACATAAGATCTGTCCAAAATTACCTTGGCAGAATTGTTAAATTCTTTGCAGGCACAGGAACAAAGGAAGCTTATGAGACAAGATGGTATGGTTGAAGGAGCACTAGTAGCCAGCCACAAAACTCAAAGCAAGGGTAAATTTTTGAAAAATTACCCACCCTGTCATCACTGTGGCAAAATTGGACATCCTCCATATAAATGTTGGAAAAGACCAGATGCACAATGCAAGAACTGCTAACAACTTGGTCATGAAGCTGTGATTTGCAAAAGCAAATTTCAAAAAGATGAAACAGTTGCCCAAGTCACTACCGAAGAAGAAGAAGACCACTTATTTGTGGCAACTTGTTTTTCAACCAAAAAATCTGATTTTTGGATGATTGATAGTGGTTGTACAAACCACATGACATATGAAAGAAATCTTTTTAAAGAGTTCATTCCTATGGAAAATAAGAAAGTCAGAATTGGGAATGGTGATTATATTCCTGCAAAAGGAAAAGGGTCTGTTTCAATTAAAACAAATTCAGGTACAAAAATAATTTCAGATGTTCTTTATGTGCCTGATATTGATAAAAGTTTGTTTAGTGTTGGTCAATTAATAGAAAAATGATTTAAATTATTATTTGGAGATAAATATTGTCGAATCTTTGATTCTACTAAGCAAGAGATTTAACAAGTTGAAATGAGAGGTAAGAGCTTCTCATTTAATCCAACAGAAGATGCACACAAGCCTTGCAAGACAAAGGATGAATTAGCAGATTTGTTCACAAGGTCAATTTTAGATGAGCCTACAATCTACAATTCCTGATCCAAGAAGGAGTGTTGAGAATATGTTTCAGGATATTGCATAAATAAATCAGTTAGCTACTTTTAAGATTTTAAAATTATTTTATTAGAGTCCTATGTGACTTGAATTTAGGAGTTAGTTCTTTTTCTTTGTTATTTAAATTTGGCATAATACATAAATTAGACCCTAAACTTGACTTCAAATTTTAAGTATGACCTCTAACTTTCAAAGTGCACAAATAGGCACTTCAACTATCCAATTCTTAAACAAGTAAACATACGAGTCCTACATGGCACAGTCCACGTAGGACAAAAAATGACATGTAGGATGCCATGTAGGGCATGTGTGTCTATTTGTTCAACTTTATACAAGTTAAGGTGCCTACTTGTGCACTTTGAAAGTTAAAGGTCATACTTAAAATTTGAAGCCAAGTTTAGGGTCCAATTTATGTATTATGCCTTTAAAAAATATTATCATAAATATCGACAAGACAATATTACATGGTGTTAGTGTTACTAATTGTTAATCAAATCCACAAATAAAATTATCTTTGTAATATTTTTAAGTTTGATTTCAAGTAAAAAGTATAATTAAATAGCTAAATAGAAATATTAACCTAATTATTTCTAATGATTATAATAAAACACAAAAAATATGACAATATTTCACAGGCTACGACTTACGTAGTGATTTCCTAGAAATTTTAGGGAATTTTTATTTTATGCAGTACATATTTTATAAACATAATATGTACTTATTTTAATATTTGAAACTTAAAATAGATTTTGAGTTTGGACTCTTGTTATTTTTAAGAATACTTTATTTTTATTTTTTTAATTAATTTTTATTTGGCCCGAAGGCCGACCCTACCTATATTTCTCAAGGCCCGCAAATCAACAGACTTATTCAGGTTGGGCTAAAAAGCTCTTTCTTAAATGGGCTCCAAATATCTTAGCCCAGCCCTATCAAATCACGGGTTAGGCAAGGCTTGCCCAACAGGTCTAGCCCACATTAACGGCTCTAGTCCAGATTGTTGAATCCTTGAACTAGTTTTATGCTTGTCAAAATTAGCCCTGAACTGTGTGAAATAGACCACTTATACCCTCCATTACACTTTGGAATAAAAAATGTCCCGGTCATTATCCCAAGAAACCACAAATACCCTCAAGAGTTAACAACCCAAATTTTTAGTGATGTGGGACTAATCCCTCCAGCTAAGCGTTGCCAACTAGGATTCACTACGAGAAATAGGATCTTTAGCGGCAACAAAAGTCGCCACAAAATTTCAAAATATCGCCACTAAAGGTTTTCAATAATTATGCAAAAACCAAAAGTCGTCGCTAAAGTTCCAGTTCCTGGTAGCGAATCTTAGTTGGCAATGCTTAGCTGGAGGGATTAGTTCTACGTGGCTTATAAATCATCATTTTAAAGGGTAATGAATTCAATGTTAAGAACTCTAATGATTGAATTCATTAAGTTAAAATTTTGGATTTGCGTTTGGGTCACTGTATCATCTATCTGGTGTACATTATTTATATTCTTGAAAAGTCATAACTTCATCTGCAACTATAAATTTACTAAGCATGAGAAAGAGACCTTACACCAGATTTCTTCAAGATAGGATGATCAAGATGAAGACACTTTTGAATTATTTTTAAAATCGCTATATGCATCATTCTTTTTCATTAATATATTCAATACTTAATAATTTTAGTGCCCTGAGAATATTCATAATTAGAGGGTTGAAGAAATATAATTATGTCATATCACACTATTATAATGTTTTAAATTTACAACTGAAATTTCAGGACATTATCTTGGAGTTTTACGAATGGAATTTGAAAGTTCATGACGATAGCTATTTTTCGTACGAATGCTATCTAGTTTTCTCAACTCTTATGCTAGCTTTGTAAGCAGCATATATGATTGGAGTCTGGAGAAAACAGACATTTTTGAACTCTTTTTAAAAAAATAAATGGAACATATATAAAGTAAAGGAAACGATCAACGAAAAACTGACTTCTATCAAAGAGGATATGCTTTTATATTCTTCAATAACCTATGAACAAACAGCGAAACACTTTATTTAATAATGAAAAAGTAACATAAAGTATACAGTAAAAACAATAAAATGTTTGAGTACTTTATGCACTTATAGCCAAATTTTTTCACTAGACCAACACAACTGCAATTGGACTTCTCACAGAGTGCCTAGTAGAAGTCCATTTCAAGAATCCCTCAACAAGCACAACTTTTGAACTGCTGGTTGTCTTGGAAAATGTCACTTGGTATGTTAACTTCTGGTTCAACTCGGAGAAATTTAGCTCTGTAGGTTCAACTTCTACGGCAACTCCTATTGGTGAAGCTATCTCCACTTTGTAAGATGATGCAACATCACCAACGTTGGTCACAGTTCTTGTATATGTCTGAGGAGTTGATCCAAGTCCAAATATGGAAAACGAAGGATAGTTTAATTGTGCTTCAGGGATACTTTTTACTTCCAAGCAATTTACCTTGCGTTGTAACAGTCTACCTACCTGTGCATTTGTGTACTTCAAACCACATAAATAAGGTAAATAGTCCTCGGAGGGGGTATCATAAACTAGTCCTGGATCATTTGCCCTCGATGGATTAACGTGTCCTGCACCAATTGCAAAGATGTCAGCAGGAAGTAACCTTTCATCTAGTATTGGACTATTGGCAAGGTTTAACGTGTAAGCGGTTGTCATGATTGCAGACTTAATAGCAGCAGGAGACCAATTAGGATGTGTACTCTTCAGCAGAGCTGCTACGCCACTAAGGTGAGGGCAAGACATCGAGGTGCCTGATATAATATTAAATGTGGATTTGGTGTTTTTGTTGTCATCCACGGAGGTAGGCCAAGCAGCAAGGATATTAACACCAGGACCGATTATGTCAGGTTTCAAGATGCCAGGACTAGGTTTATTTGGTCCGCGAGAAGAAAATGAAGCAACTATGGGAGCATTTTTATCTCCAATTATTGTTCCTTGGAATGTGATTGTAGCAATAGGGTTTGATATTGAGTTCGTATAAGCAAGAATTCTGATTCCATCTGCAGCTGAAACCTCCAATGCTGGAAGAACATGAGCATCAGCTGATTTAGTGACACCATCTTGTGGCAGGTTGATGGCAATCATGCCAACACCTCCAGCATCCTTCACAGCTTGTCCTTTTACAACATTTGAAACGACACCTGGATAACATATGACTATCTTTCCTTTTATTGCAGGGTCAGTGAGTGACCCTGGTTTGCAATAAGGGGTTTTAGATGGATCACCTTTACTTTTTGCAGCATCATATAGAGTGTAGAATGTTGAGTTGGAAATCTGTGGACGATAAGCAGATTCCCCTTCAAATTCCTCTGTATTTCCAAGTGTAACAGTAACTTTTATCTTTCTATCAGTAGTGCTGGCGCCTACCGTAAGAATCCAAGGGGCTGTGTTTCCTGCTGAGAAACTGGATGGACCACTATTTCCAGCAGAGCAACTTACAAGAATACCTCTTTCTGTTGCACTGTATGCCCCGAGAGCAATATTGTCACTATGGAAAGGGACTGGACCTCCACCAAGGGACATTGAAAGAATATCTACTCCATCATCTATAGCTGAATCCATGCCAGCTAAAATATCACTGTCAGAACACTTGCCATCGGAATCACATACCTTATATATGGCTATATGGGCAAGAGGAGCAACACCAACTGCAGTTCCATTAGCATTGCCATTTACATTAGCACCTTTCACAAAGGCTCCTGCAGCTGTGCTTGCTGTGTGTGTACCATGTCCATTACCATCTATCGGGGAGCCATTGCCAAGTTGGTAAGACCTCGCTCCAATGAGCTTTTTGTTACACTTGTTCGTAAAATTGGACTCACAAACTCCTTTCCACTTAGCAGGTGGGGGAGGCATCCCAACGTCGCTAAATGAAGGATGATCAGGAAGAATTCCAGTATCTAGAACTCCGATGATCACGCCTTTCCCATAATTCGAGTCTTTCCAGAACCCCATGTTCTGTTGCAACCCCATGAAATTGACACTATGTGTGGTGTGTAAATTAAGAAACTGCTGGGGGCGTGCAGAAACAAATCCTTCCATTTTTTCCATTTCCTTTACATCTTCTTGTGATAACTTAGCTGCAAAGCCCGTTAGGACATTTCGATAGGAATATATCAAACGTGGTGCCTCACGAGAACTATCCGAAGTTGTTGCAGGCAAGAAAGAAAGATACCAGCTTTCTAAATCTTGGTATTTGGCAGTCCTTTCCCCATCAGGGAACTGACAATGAACAATATAGATTTGTGAATTGTTCTGTTCAGCTGCATTAGTGGTAAATGAAAAGAGCACACAAATCAGCCCAATTATAGTAAGAATTGAACTGTATTGAGCCATCATAACTTTAGTACTAAAGAAAGAGATGTTATTTGGTGTGTGTATTTTGAATTTTGATTGAGGGTTTATATACACATTGGAAGTATATTTTTAATTTGCAAGTCAGAAGTTAGTTTTAGAAATGTGAAATAGTCATGTCTGAAGATTCTTGGATTAAATAGAAAATAGAAAGTTAATTGGTCATCTATACGCTAAAACGATTTTATTCTAATTAACTTCTATTTATTAATGAAGGTGGCATAGCAACATCATATAGATGAAGTCATCTATCTGAAATATACTTAAGTAATGGTTCGAGTCAACTTGAACACACCTTAACTAATACATGAGGCGTCTTGTTCATCTCGCAAGTACTCACTCCGTCCCAAAATAAATGTTTCCTTAGGAATTCAAGACAAAAATTAGCTTGTTTTTCAACCAAACCTTTATATTGATAGTGTTCAATTTTAAAGAGAAGTATATAACAAGAGTAGTTTAGTAAACTACACATTATGTTTTTTTTTTCTTAATGAACGTGATTTTTACTAAGGTGACACTTATTTGGGATGGAGGAAATATATGTTACAATGTAGTTGTGCTCATAGAGGTTAGAGCTAACGAACTCATACATCTAGTTTAGTTGCTGGATTTTAACCTGATATCTCTAGATGGTTATTGTGGGTGATGGCTCGATCATTAGGTTATCCTCGTGGGGACCGAAAAAAGTCTAGAAATATACCTAATCACTTGAGAGCTTGGAACCCGAGGATAACTCACAACCTCTGCCCTTCGGATGTGCCCTTTGTGTGGCCTGAGAACTGGAGTTGACTAGACCACAATCGCCACATGTTACCTTCTAATAAGTTCGGATGCCACAATCGAATTTTGACCTAGTATCTTGTGAAATTAATGGAGGTGTGACAAGTTAACTCAGACACCACAACTATAATATTAATAATAAAAAGTACAATGTAACTTAAAATAATGTCATTAGCTTTTTCCCCAGAATTGTAAAATACATGTACATTCCCCTACTGTATCCCTCATAACTAACGGCGAGATAGTGATAGGGAATTTCAATAAAATTTAAAGAATTCCAACAGGCTGATGTTAATTATTTCTATAATAAAATATGATAACTTCTAAGTTTTATACGTTTTGAGCTTTTCCAATATTTTGACAAAATCAAGCATTACCACTTAATTTGACTTTTTATTTTTAATGAGAGACATTATAAATCATAATTTTAAAATTGTAGTGAACTCAATGTTAAGAACTTTAAAGATCGAATTCATTAAGTTAAAATTTTAGATTCTGTTTAGGTGACTGTATCATCTATCTAGTGTACATTATTTATATTTTCGAAAAGTCACAACTTCATCTTCAATCGGATAATAAGTTTTTTTTTAAAAAAAAATATAAATTATTTAAGAGTAAACTATAAAATTACTAAGCATGAGAAAGAGACCTTACACCTGACCTCTTTAATATAGGATGATCAAGATGTAGACACTTCAAAATTATTTTTAAAACTAGTGAACTTAACCGCGCTTTGCGTGATTAGAAATATCGCTAATTTCGTCAAATAATTAATTTTTTAGAATAATTGAGTGTTAAAAATATTCTAAAAATTCTTAGTAATGTTTAATTCAAATATATCAAATTTCATTCTTAATTTAGTTTATTATTAGTACTTATGTTTTATATATTTTGCGATTTTAAATTGCTTAAGAATCTAGGTCTTCTGGAAAAAAAAAACTACATCGCTAAAATTGTTCACCTTATTTTAATTTAAAAAGGTAAGTTTGATTTAATAAGTTGAACTCTTCATCTA
>JAJOOS010080109.1:0-10651 GCA_029582725.1 Solanum chiquidenum | reverse complement strand
GTATCATATTGCATTGCATCCCATGACATCCTTCATTCTTGATGATTATGTGTTTTATTTGTGGTTGAAAGTACTTGATATTTGATTACCTCTATTTGATGAACTTGATCTTGTGTGTTGTTGATATTTGTGAGTGCCTTTTTGTGGAAGTTGTGATTGATGAATATTGAGTTTGTTGTTGAGGATATGTAATTTGTTAAAGTGATTGTTGTTGAGCTGGGTGCTATGTAAATTGTGAACTGTTAGGTTGGGTTGGTTTTATGCAGGTTGTAGTTGTGGAGGTTCGGTTGGGGTGTAAGGAGTACCCGTATTCTATCCCCTTAGTGTGTGTTTAGAGGTTTACTTGCTGAGTACCGTGTGGTTTGGTACTCACCCCTTGCTTCTACAATTTTTTTGTAGGTTACGAGCCTGGATTCTGTGATACTTTCCATTCTCTTATTTTTCGAGGCTTCTTGGAGATTTGTGAGGTAGCTGTTTGTGATCTCAGCAGACCTTCTTACTCCTATTTATGATCTCGTTCTATTCTAGAAACAAGGTCATTTGAGACTTGTGTTTTTTTTTCTTTGAAATCAATTGTAATACTTTAGAGGCTTGTACACGTGACAACCAGGTTTTGGAGGTATTTTTGAGTTGATTATAAAATTTCCCTTTTTTTTTGTAATGGTTGAGTTTTAGGCTGACTTGTCTTGGCGGGATAAGACGAGTGCCATCACGTCCATTTTTGGGTCGTGACAAAACCCAAATGATACTTTAATTTGGTTGTTTTTTCTATTTATTGCTTGTGATTCATATATTATGAGATATGGTTGTAATGTGTCTAAAGCTTGAGATTCTGAAAGCTACTAGCAATGAAGAAAGTTTATGAAAAGCTTTTGAAGTACCCCAACCACAAACATTTTGTTCGACACGACATCTACGAATATGCTTACCATGACCCTTGAACAAGTGATTTGCAGCGTCTTTGGACCATGGTACTTTGTATAACCAAGAGTAAATAAGAGAGAGATGATTATGAGACACCGAAGAGGTAGGAAATTTATTTATTTATGAATGTCACATATCTATATTCCTTCCTGCCTGTCTTTCTATGTATTTCATTTATTATGCTATTTTGTAATATTAGAGTTCAATGTTTGCCTTACAAATGATGCATGATATTGATAGATTGAGTTTCATTATTTGTTTCATTTCAGTATCTCCACTCCTCCATTCATTGGCATCAGTTTATCATAGGAATGAAATATAGGCATTGATTGTAAAACATTATATGTATCTTCTTTTTGCTCTTTCTGCATATTTATTTTTGGTGATTCTGTATATGGACATGGTAATTTGTTCAAACATTTTTATGGAATTTAGATTAGCACAGAATGTAATAGAGGCTGACCATTAATCACATTGAATTGACATTTGGGGATAACAGAGGGACAAACTTTGATCCTAACTTCTAAGTGGCTCAGCAGAGGAAACAAAAAGGAGAATGGAGGAGAAATCAGAGCTGAAGATTCATGTTATTCCATGGCGACTCTGGATTAACTTTAAGATCGTATTCATCTCTTTTTAGATGTACGGAAAAAAAAGGTGACTCAATTAATCATCTAGTATATATATATATATGTATATTACAAAGCTGAGAATCAAACTCTTATCAAAGATAAAAACAAAGATAATCAACTGATATTGAATATTTTGTCCGATTCTTTTATAATTTACTACTCCAAATTTTTACTATTATCGATCTCTTATAACTTCTTAAATATACGCCTCTTCTCCCATATTTAAACTATCTTAATCTCGCATCCAAACATGCAGGACAGGTAAAACTTACATAAAGCATAGGGAGATACATATTCGTAAAAAGCAAAAAACCCTACAGTGGGGCGATTGACCAACTACGAATAGCAATCGCAATTATTTGGCCACAAATAACAAAATATTGTTTTGTCATTATGTGAGATAAATAGTAGGAAAAGAATAAAGCCAAAAGAACGTTTTGTGGACATAATTTATCATTGCCCTAATATTATTGAGGCATAATTATAGCTCGAGACCCCAGCCTTTGATCGAAGTCAAAATTTAATCTTTATAAATTCTTAATGTGATTATAGAATTTGAACTAAAATTATTAGGTTCAATCAAATCTGCTCCGACTATTTTTCCTAATTACTCCTCACCACATCAATTACCAAGTTCAGAATGATAACTAAGATAAAAATAGTTTAGGTGCGCACCGAATAAACGATGCCCTAAGTAAAAGTGGTTATGAGGTGATGGCAAGCAATGTAACATTATAAATAGGAGCTTCCATCACATAATTTATAGCAAAATAAATAAATCACCAAAAAAGAAGAAGAAAGAGAGATGAAATGGGAATGGAGCTTTCTGTTTTTTTCTTCAATCATCTTGTTATCAGTTTTCATCCTATTTTTTTCTAAGAAAAAAACTACTAAATGTTCTTACAAATTACCTCCAGGGCCACCTGGATTACCAATTTTTGGTAACATGTTTGAACTAGGAACAGAGCCCTACAAAAAAATGTCAGTTCTAAAAGAGAAATATGGCCCTGTTTTGTGGTTAAAACTTGGCACCTCAACAAATATTATGGTTGTTCAAACAGCTCAGGCTACTGCAGAGTTATTCAAGAACCATGATATTTCCTTTGCGGATCGATTCATACCTGATGTAAATCAGGTTTACAGTTACTATCAAGGGTCCTTGGCTTTAGCCCGATATGGTCCCTTTTGGCGGTTTCAAAGACGGATATGTACTGTGGAAATGTTTGTACACAAAAAAATCAGTGAAACAGTGCCAGTAAGGCGAAAATGTGTGGATAATATGTTAAAATGGATAGAAAAAGCAGCGAATTCTGCTGAAAAAGGAAGTGGAATTGAGGTAACGCGTTTTGTGTTCCTAGCATCGTTTAATATGCTAGGGAATTTGATTCTATCGAAAGACTTGGCTGATCCAGAATCCGAGGAGGCCTCGGAGTTCTTCAATGCTATGAAGGGAATCATGGAGTGGTCAGGTATTGCTAATGTTTCTGATATATTTCCGTTTCTTAGAAAGTTTGATTTACAAAGTTTGAGGAAGAAGATGACACGAGACATGGGGAAGGCCGTTGAGATCATGTCTATGTTTCTCAAGGAACGCGAGGAAGAACGAAAGAAAGGTATGGAGAAGAGGAAAGATTTCTTGGATGTTTTGCTTGAATTTGAAGGCACTGGAAAAGATGAACCAGCTAAATTATCAGAACATGAGATCAAAATGTTCATATTGGTAAGTTTTTTCAAAATCTCTAGACTTCTATTTTCAACAGTAATGATTTTCATTTCAGTTAGTTGGATTTGGAGAAGAAGACTCTGTTCTGCTTAGGCAATAACATCTGGTCCTCACTCCTCTATCTTCATTTCTTATCTTCTACTACTATTATGTTGTACAGGTAGGCCGAAATAGTTTTGGTGAGAGGTGATTAGACAGGACATGGTCTTATAATACTGAGGAGATGACTTTAGATAGGTAGGAGTGGGGTTGCGTATTAGGATAGAAGGCTAGTAGGGATAGAGTGTTGTCTTACCTTGCGAAGGTTTAGTGTATGTTGTAGTACTAGTCGTACCTTTGTAGTTCTTGCCATGTGTTGTTTATTGTATTTTGATTATCACACTATTTTCCTATTGTTAATTTTCTCTTTCTTGTAGACTTTACACTCATTTTCTTATTAACTGGTATGCTTTCTTCATTGTTTTCCTCTTCTTTTACTTGAGTTTGATGCACTTGAGCCGAGGGTCTTTCGGAAACAACACTGTCTAGTATTTATTCTGCAGCATATGTTATTACTTTGAACCATGAAATTCAGTTTGTTCTATGAATTCAAAAATTGTTTACACTGACTATGCATACAAGTAAAACTGTTCCATATGTATGAAACTTCAGGAAATGTTTTTAGCCGGTTCAGAGACGTCTAGCAACAGCGTAGAATGGGCACTAACAGAGCTTTTGCGCCATCCAGAAACAATGGCCAAAGTAAAAACAGAGATATCAAAAGTTATAGGACCAAACAAGAAGTTTGAAGAATGTGACATCGAAAATCTTCCTTATATGCAAGCTGTAATCAAAGAATCGCTTCGTTTACATCCTCCTCTGCCTTTCTTGATCCCAAGAGAGACAATTCAAGACACCAAGTTCATGGGGTACGACGTGCCAAAAGGTACTCGAGTCCTTGTAAATGTTTGGGCAATTGGAAGAGATCTTGAATGTTGGGACGACCCTATGAGTTTCAAGCCCGAGAGGTTTCTTGGCTCTAAATTAGATGTGAAGGGTCAGCATTATGAGCTAATTCCATTTGGTGCAGGACGGAGGATGTGTGTTGGTTTGCCTTTAGGCCATCGCATGATGCATTTCACTCTAGGATCGTTGCTTCACAAATTCGAATGGGAGCTTCCTGATGGTGTCTCTCCTAAATCTATTGATATGAATGAAAGCATGGGTGCAACAGCCAGAAAACGTGACTCTTTGAAAGTAATACCAAAAAAGGCTTGACAACTTTTAGCTTGTCTTGATATATTGTTGTTACATATCATTTCATAATGTAATGTAATGTATTATATTGTATTGTATTGTATTAATAAATATAATATTTGGATAGATTATATTGTTTCCCTCTGTTACATACAATAGGTAACAACCATCGAAACAAGTTGTCATTGTAGCATATGCCTTATCGAAAATGTCACAACTTGTTTAATGTGAAAAGGTGCCTATGCCTTTAGGAAAAAGTCACAACCTGAACTTGAACATGTTTTGTTCAAATTAAATCCTTTTTCCTGATGTTTTTTTTTTAGAAAAACAACTCTTCATTTCTCATTCATATCATACGAACCCAAACATAGCAGGAGTTTTAGTACAACATTTGAGTTTACAATTGCTCCGTGCTCAATGCTTCTATAAACTCCATTGCTCAATATCTGCGCGCCAAGTCAAATAACATATGCAAAACAGTATTATAGATATTAGAAAATTGGTTCTTTCTTACAAAAATAAGATTATATAGCATCTAGCTAACTTGCAAGTAAATGGAATAAGTGTAATCCCACCAACGGGATTTAGGGAGGGTAATGTGTCCGTAGATCTTACCCCTATCCTGTGAAGGTAGAGATGTTATTTTATGATAGACCTTCAACTCAAGTAAAGCATAACAAATTTCAGTAAGAAAAGGAAATGTTGCAGTAAAGAAGTCATATAGAAAAAATGGCGTGTTTAACTTAGTTTAAATACAAGATAAAGAATATAAGAAGATTATTCTTTAACAATTAAAAAAATATTATATACATGGCGGCACATGTTATACATGCATCCAATTTTACCTAATTGAAGGTGCCACATAAGCACATAAAATGCACGAAAATACAGAAAAATTGAGGTGGGGGAGGAGGTAATAGGAGCATAATTTGGATTAACAAGTATATTAGTTCGATACAATTAAATAGTTTTAATAGTTTTTAGATCTTATAAATCTCATATTTTAATATTCCTATATTGAGTCCCTATTCAAACTAAGAAATATAAAACGATACAGAGGTACAACAGAATTCATGTATCACACCTTTTGGTACAATAAAATTCATGTATCACAGCTTTTGGTACAATAGAATTCATGTATCACACCTTTTGGTACAATAAAATTCATGTATCACAGATTTTGGTACTTCAAAATACTGAGATGCCAACATCTTACCAGTCAACATTTTTTCGCTTGAAAGCATTGATGATGTTGGAAGCACGATGCAACGGGAGAAATGATATAATCTATTCAAACGTTATTTTTATTAAAATAATATAATACATTATAAAAAGATATACAATAACTATATCCAGACAAGCTAAAAGTTATAGCAATTTTTTGGTAATACTTTCAAAGAGTCACGTTTTCTGGCTGTAACAACTATATCCAGATAAGCTAAACGTTACCTATTGTATGTGATAATGGGAAAACAATGTTATCTATCGAAACGTTAAATTTATTAAAACAATATATTATGAAATAATATGTAACAACTATCCAGACAAGTTGTAAGTTGTCAAGTCTTTTTTGGTATTACTTTCAAAGAGTCGCGTTTTCTAGCTGTTACTCCCATGCTTTCATCCATATTAATAGATTTAGGAGAGACACCATCAGGAAGCTCCCAATTGAATTCATGAAGCAACGATCCTAGAGCGAAATGCATCATTCGATGGCCTAAAGGTAAACCAACACACATCCTTCGTCCTGCACCAAATGGAATTAGTTCATAATGCTGACCTTTCACGTCTAATTTTGAGCCAAGAAACCTCTCGGGCTTGAAACTCATAGGGTCGTCCCAACATTCAGGATCTCTTCCAATTGCCCAAGCATTTACAAGGACTCGAGTGCCTTTTAGCACGTCGTACCCCATGAACTTAGTGTCTTGAACTGTCTCTCTTGGGATCAGGAAAGGCAGAGGAGGATGTAAACGAAGTGATTCTTTGAGTACAGCTTGCATATAAGGAAGATTTTCAATGTCACTTTCTTCAAACTTGTTGTTTAATCCTACTACCTTTGATATCTCTGTTTTCACTTTGGCCATTGCTTGTGGATGGCGCAAAAGCTCTGTTAGTGCCCATTCTACACTGCTATTCGTCGTCTCTGAACCAGCTAAAAACATTTCCTGTTGTTTCATACATATACTACAAACTTAATTTCATTCTAATTGTAATTATAAGAGAAGTCGAATTTTGATACTTACTAGTATGAATACTTTGATCTCATGTTCTGATAATTTAGCTGGTTCATCTTTTCCAGTGCCTTCAAATTCAAGCAAAACATCCAAGAAATCTTTCCTTTTCTCCATACCTTTCTTTCGTTCTTCCTCGCGTTCTTTGAGTAACATAGACATGATCTCCATGGCCTTCCCCATGTCTCGCGTCATCTTCTTCCTCAAATTTTGTAAATCAAACTTTCTAAGAAACGGAAATATATCAGAAACATTAGCAATACCTGACCACTCCATGATCCCCTTCATGGCATTGAAGAACTCCGAGGCCTCCTCGGATTCTGGATCAGCCAAGTCTTTCGATAGAATCAAATTCCCTAGCATATTAAACGATGCTAGGAACACAAAACGCGTTACCTCAATTCCACTTCCTTTTTCAGCAGAATTCGCTGCTTTCTCTATCCATTTTAACATATTATCCACACATTTTCGCCTTACTGGCACTGTTTCACTGATTTTTCTGTGTACAAACATTTCCACAGTACATATCCGTCTTTGAAACCGCCAAAAGGGACCATATCGAGCTAAAGCCGGAGATCCTTGATAGTAATTATGTGCTGAATTTACATCGACCAATGGTCGATCCGCGAAGGAAGTATCGTGGTTTTTAAATAACTCTGCAGCAGCCTGAGCTGTTTGAACAACCATAATATTTGTTGAGGTGCCAACTTTTAACCCCAAAACAGGGCCATATTTCTGTTTTAGAGCTGACATTTTTTTGTATGGCTCTGTTCCTAGTTCGAACATGTTGCCAAAAATTGGTAATCCAGGTGGCCCTGGAGGTAATTTGTAAGAACATTTAGTAGTTTTTTTCTTAGAAAAAAATAGGATGAAAATTGATAACAAGATGGTTGAAGAAAACAACAGATAGCTCCATTCCCATTCCATGTCTCTATTAGTTCTTTTTTGTTGTTGCCTAATTTGGTTTGCAATAAATTATGTGATGGAAGCTCTTATTTATAATGTTATACATTGCTCCCCTTGACCTCATAGCCTTTTAACTTGGCATGTATAGAGTGTACACTTTGAATTATCTTTTGTCTTAATGACCCTTTCTTTCGGTACGTGAAGAGGAGGTGGCGTAATTCGTAAAAGGTTGACGGTGATAGATTTGAGGAGAGGTAGAGTTAGATAAAGAAAAAATACGGAGAAATAATTAGACAACACATGACACATATAGAGAATATGGAAATTGATGATAAGTGGTGAAATATTCTCTTTTCCCTATGGTAAATCAAGGTTCTAGTCAGGAGCACCTAGTTATTGTTGTTATGCTAGGCATTATCTTATATTTTGATTTTGTTTTCTTTTATTCTTGTTATTTTTACAAATTTATTGTAAGTATTTTTCTTTCTTCAATATTTTCGTTATAACTTTTAACTCTTACATTTATTTAAAAACTATTCTAATAAATGATTTCCTTGAGTCTAAGGCTCAAGGGTCCACCAGGAGCTAGAAATATCTTACAAATTCGGTCAGACATAGTAACATTCATTTAAACTATGTAATTTTTTTATTAAAAAAATTGATAAAATATGTATAAAATTAAATTCGAAATTTAATTACTAACACCTGATATCATTAACCTATAATTTAAATCTATAAGATTCAATTTTGGCTCCGGGATCCGGGCGGACGGCTGTGCTCTCGAGCTATTACTTTCAGCCCTTATTGCTTGTATAATTATGTTAGTTTAACATTTTCAATAATAAATTATGTCCATAACCATTAAAATATTAGCTTATCGGTTATTCGTTTATCGGTTTTTGATCGTTATCGGTTCGATTATCGATTTAACCGTTAAAATTTGACAAACAAAAAAATATTGAAAATCACTTAGAAACAAGGTGACAAACCAAATGAACCATGGACATGAGTTCACAAGTTACATCTTGCTCAAAAGCAAATATTTTTACATTGTAGAATAACCAAGTGTTTGAGACAACCAGAAATAAAAGTAGGAAACCAAACTCTAAGTCAAGGACTTTATATACAAAATGGTATAAATATAATTATTTAATTTACTATCAGGTTATCGGTTAATCCACTAAGAAAAAACCTCAAATCGTTAAGAACCAATAACCCGATAAGAAAAAAAATCATAACTGCTAAGCCAGTAACCCAATACTGATAAACCAATAACTTTTTTTCGATTCGAATCATCGATTTCAGTTCGATTTTGAACAGCCCTACATAAAACTTGCTTCTTTGGTTTTCACTAATATTGTCAATCTCAAGTCAATGATAAATTATGTCCACAAAACTTGTTTCTTTGCTTTACACTACGCAAGTGGCTTGCCCAATATTTTAAAATAATTTATAAAATTAAGATAAGATTAATTTTTATTTTTTTTGGATAAATTATCACTAATTCATCATCATGTAGGATCAACGATGATTTTGTTGTTGTTTATTGCTATCTTTTTAGTCGTTTGACTTGATATCAAATATTAAAAGTAGCTAATCATAGTATAAATTAAACCTTCGCGATTTATATAACTTAAGAAGAAAAAAAGAACAAAAGCGACTATTAGTCAGGGTCGGATTTGGATGACTAACAATTATAACTTTCTGTAGTTATTCAATATTCTCGTTGTTCCATATTAATTAAATTTGTGAGGTAATGTATATTTGTTAAAAAAATTATTTGACGACATAATTTAAATTAGGGGTGTGCATTTGATTTTTCAATTTGGTTTTGTACTATTCGATTTGGGTTTTTCGGTTTTTGATTTTGAAGAAGTGTAACTCAATCCGAACCAAAATAAATTTAGTTTGGTTTGGTTTTTCTCTTTTTGGTTTGGGTTTTTTCGGTTCAGTTATTCGATTTTGTCAATAATTAGAAATATTACAAAGTTATATTTGTAATTTGAAAAAAAAAATAAAAAAATTATATATATAATTTGGTTTTTTTGGTTTTTCGGTTTTCATTTTTCTAAATCCGAAACCAAACCAAAAAACCAAACAAAGTAAATTATAAATCCAAATCAAACAAAAAATCCAAAAAACCAATCCAAATTAGAATTCGGTTTGATTTTTCAATTTAATCAACATTCTACTATTGTCTTTTGTGAAATCATAAATATAACTTTGCAAATAGTGCAATTTATCTCTTATAAAATATCAAAATTCATTAATAGAAAGGATAAATATAGAAAAAAATAATCAATCATCCATCTTAAACTTTAAACAATGAAAAAAGCTAAAAATTCAATTAATATAAAATAGAAAAAGTATTAAATTTAATATAGAAAAAACTCTCTTAATTTATTATATATATATACAAGTAAAATAAAATATATATATATATTCCTATAGAGATCAAGTAAAATAAATCAAAGATAATATTATTCAATTCAAAGAAAATCATTGTGTTTTGGACTTTTTTGGGACAATTTTGGACATTTATGGATGTGATGACAGGACTAGAAGGGATGAAAAAGGCAAAATTGCTTCCATGTTCATGGTCAATCTTACATGATATTATTAGAATACCTTTGAGTTCTTCTAGATGGGGCGGCCCAACTAATTTTGTGACCTAAAATTAAATTTGAATACGTAAAGGAAGGAGTAGTGTATATGTCCTAGTAATGAGATACTTTTTTTTTCCTAGTAATGAGATATGATATAATCGGAAACAAGACAGTTATGCAGAATATGATATATTTTTAACTTATCAAGAAAATGACTCTAAATATATGATCGAACAGTTTATTTTTTTAGGTGGACATGATTCTAGCTTAAATCATATTTTTTGCTTTCTCTCCACCTTTATCAATATCATTAGTATTATTCTATCATTAGCTTATCTAATTTAAAACATCTCATCTTCTTTCTCTCCACATTATGAGTATCATTAATATCAG
>JAJOOS010080107.1:0-42329 GCA_029582725.1 Solanum chiquidenum | reverse complement strand
GAATTTGGAAAAATTAATTATTCCACAAAGCAATTCAAAGTAAAAATAGCATAAACTTACCCAAAGAGAAGAATACTCAATCATCCAGCAGACCCATAAGCGGACTAGAAGTAAGAAGACAAGAACGATTCTCTTTACAACAAATTAGAATGTGTTCTGCAATCAAAATAGAGACACATGATTTCCTTAAATAGATGGAACTGAGAAACCCACGACTAATTTTTCTCAACAAACCTAGAAATTGACGCAAGCTTTGGATCTTATCTTCTTGCTAATTTTCCTCCAACAAACTAAAGCTCATTATTTTGAACTGAGAGAGACGTACGGCTGGTAAAATGTGGGAAGATGGAAATCGAGAATCCCCAAACCTCTAACAGAACTAGAGAGAAGCACCATATCCTCCAAGCTGCTGAATTTTCTCTAACTGTAGAGGAGAGCTGATTCACCTGTAGATCGTGTAGATCGTGCCCCTGATTTCTCTAACAACAAAGCGAACAAACCCAAAAATTTGACAATATTAGTGTTTGTTGTTCCAAACCTGAGGGGAGGAGTGGGGTATGTAGAGAGACGTGTCATATTGTTTTATAAAATAATTAAAGAGGGCCCTTCTTTATTATTAATTAACAACCGGATACTAACTTTTTTAACATCCGGAAATTATTTGGTCGCCGAGATTAAATTAAAAATTAACTTTTAACAACAAAGAAAATATTTTGTCGTTATAGATATATTATTAACGACCCAATTCATATTCTGTCGCCAAGAATTGGTCATTAAAAATGAAATTTCTTGTAGTGTACCTCGATGAAAGATCAATCTTTGTAAATAAACTCACACCTTGGAGTTGATCAAATAAGTCATCAATCCTTGGAATATGATACTTATTAATTATTATAACATTGTTTAATTATCGATAATCAATACACATATGGAGTGGACCATCCTTCTTTCGGATCAACAATACTTGAGCATCCATGGTGAGATATTTGTCCAATAAAATCCTTATCATATAAATATATCAACTGATTTTTAACTTCTTAAGTTGTGCAAGATCCATACGGTAAGGAGGAATAGAGATAGGTTGCATATCTGGGAATAGGTCAATATCGAAGTCTATTTCCTTTTTTGGAGGAACACTCGGAAGATCATTAGGAAACACTTCCAAAAACTCATTTACAATAAGAACTAACTCAAGAGTAGGGGTTTCGAGATCTGTATCCCTAACCCAAATAAGATGATAGATGGAACCTTTAGAAATAATTTTCTTAGCCTTTGGGAAAGATATAAACTAACCCTTAGACGCTCTATTTCCCCCTTTTCATTCTAAGATAGGCTCATTCGGAACCTGGAATATGACCAATCGTCCTACAAAATAATTTTCTTAGCCTTGGGGCAAGATATAAACTGACCCTTGGACGCTCAATTTCCCCCTTTTCATTCTAAGATAGGTTCATTCGGAACTTGGAATAAGACCAATCGGGTTCTACAATCTATGGAGGTATAACAAGAGTGAAGCCAATATATCCCAAGAATGATATCAAAGTCTAACATATTAAGCTCTACAAGATCAACATAAGTGACTTTATGACGAAAAGAAACATAGTAATTTCTATAGACTCATTTAGCAATGATAGAGTCACCAATAAGTGTAGAGATTAAAAAGGTTCTAAAAGAATTTTAGGACTAACATCAAATTTCATATACAAAGAGTCATAAAAGAAAATGTAGCACCCAGATCAAGAAAAACATACACCTCAAGATGAAATACTTTGAACATACCGGTGACAATATCCAAAGAACCTTCATGATCATGTCGAGTCTTAATAGCATAAATCATGTTCTGGCGGGGAGCACCACCCGAACCATAACCACTAGGCTGAGCTTTCTTACCATCCCTTCCCATGCTAAGTTGCAAAGAAAAATCCATCACCTTGTGACACCCTATTCCCACAAACATTGCAAATATCCATACTTGTTAAGCATCTTTTCGAGTGACTTTTGCCATACTTTTGGCAAACACAAACCGAAGATAAACTAGAACCACCTCCTTGAGGCATAGGGTTAGATACCCTATCTTTTTTTAACTTTGGAGCCGAAAAGGTAGAAGAAGTTTTGACCAAAGAATTTTCGCCTAAATTAAAGGCATCCTTGTCCACCGCTCCTAGAATGAGAAAGGTCACCATCACCCGTTCTTGCCCTCTTTGACTCTCTAGCTTTCTCTTTTAGCTTTTCCTCTTCTATTTGTTAGGCATGTGTCATCAAATGTGAGATAATTATCTCCTTGATCAACATGGCATTTCAACACTCTTTGACCACCATCTCGAAAACACCTGATACAAACTTACTCATCCTTGCCCTAGAGTTGGCAACCATAGTAGGAGCAAAGTTTGAGAACTAAGTAAAATTCAATGCATACCTTTTCACACTCATGTTCCCTTGTCGAATATTGATAAACTCAAGAACTTTTTCTTCCCTCATCTCAAGAGGAAAGAATCAGTCAAGGAAAGCCCCTTTGAGTTTCTTCATATCAATAGGACTTGCATCAATTGCCCTCTCTTGTTTCTATTGATTGAACCATACTTGAGCAAACCCCTTAAGTTGAAAAAAGGCCAAGTATGCCTATTCCACCAACGTCACACCCATAATCTCCACGATCTTATGGATTTCCTTGATAAACTCTTGGGGATCTTCCTCAACTTTTGACCCATTGAACTCTAGGGTATTCATCCTAGTGAAGTCCCTAACCCTTGTTGTCGTCGTGCCCACAATTTGGTTCGTGGGAGCAATGACCTCTTTTTAGCTTGAGCGGTCATAGCTTGAGCCAACACTTGGAAAGTGGCTTAGAACTCAACATATAAAACTTGCTCGATCAAAGGATCGACCGAAACTTGAGTAACCTAGGGCTCTACATTGTCACCTGCATTCCTTCTTGTGTTAGCTCTTCGAGAAAGCATATCCTGAAAAATCATGGGATAAGAGTTAGGAGGAAAATTCCTTTATAGAGATAAACTCTATGGAACAACTGTAGAGTAGTGAAACAAGTGTAGTTTCCTAAATTCTTTGTTGCCTTCTTATTTATAAGTGTGGCACGGTTCACACTCATGAACAAGAATATATTTGACACGGCTTGTCGTACATCCTAGAACTTTTCTAAAATATGATGCTCTGAATACCATGTTTGTCATGACCCAGAGTACATCCTAGATGTGACATGAAGAGTAAGACCGCAAGGAGCCCTAATTAAGCTACTTGACATAAGCAAAATGTAAAGAAATACAATAAAAATGATAAAGCCATATAAATCACAACTCTTAAGATGACCTAAAAGATACCAACAAAATACATAAGAGAATATGTGGAACCTCAATTAAGTCTGACATAAGCCTTTTATCCATAGATATGACTAGGACAAACCCCTAAGTCGTGAAAAATATCAGAAAACTGAAGGGCTAAGAGAGAAATAAAGTGACAATGGGCTAGCCCTCAAACCATGAGGACTCACCAATCCAAACGATCAACAACTGAGTAATCCCAATCTAGCCATGTTTGGGAAAAGGAGCGCCTGACCCTAGATTTTAAAACAATATAGGCACAATATGCATCAGTACTTTGAATTTACTTAATATGAGGAAATGCATAAAATGTAAGAATGATAATATAGTGAACCTAGAGCATGATATGTATGACAATGTAAAACGTAGTAAAAACCTTTAAAGTGAAAAAAAAATCATGGACGTGGTTAATGCATATTGAAAATTATACAAGAAAATATTTTGATAAAACCTTTAAATAAAACGTAGTTCATTTGTTTGATATTTATCATTAACCGATGATAGACTATCTGAGTTATAACATGGAATTCGGTGTAACTCTCACACTGAAAAGAGGGAGTCCTACTTTCCAAGGTAAGAACCCCGTATAATCATTGTTTTTAAGGCGGATCCACTAGCTTAGGTCATTTAGGATAACCATATAGGAGCACATAGTTTGGAACAAAGAAACTAGTACTGAAGACCAAACACATACTAACAGTAAGACCTCCATTCCAAAATCCCCTCGGTGCTAAGTAAAATTCCAACGCAATGGACATAATCATAAGCCTATCAAAATGATTGGAAAGGCAATAATTAAAGAATACATGTCCAATCAAAATTTCATATTAGAATAGCTCCTTTCAAAACCATGATTTCGTAATTTTTCATCAAAACATTTTCTTTTTAAGCATCTAAATCGTGATTTTCTTTCAAATGTGAGAAAATCCTTCACTCATCATTGAGACTTCATCTTAAAAGCATCCTTTAGTCATAAATCATGAATTTCTTAAAACATACATAAACCCATAATCATAATTTATAAGTTTATAATCATAGTAAAAGCATGAAGGCATGGGCTCATATAAAATCAATTAAAAACATGTAATTAGGACAAATCATGCACAATAAGATTGAATATAAGCATTTGAATTATTATAAATTGAACCCATGAAGAATACATGAAACCCTAGGAGAATTGGGTTGAAATCACAGTGGAGATTTGAGATTCTTTTGGAGCCCAATGGATGAAAGAAATCCATTAGTGAAGTTCCCATATACCATATTGGGTAATCAAGGCCCTAGCAATGGAGGAAGAGATGTTGAAGATTAAAGAACCCTAGAATTCCTTTGAAGATCCTTGTAGAGAATTTGGAGAGGAAAATTTAGGAGCTTTTAAGGGTTTTGAGTGAATGAGAGATTTTTGAAGAGTAAATACAGTTATAAGGGTAGTTATAGGGTCAAAATGATAAAGTTTAGGGGTTAAATGGGTAGGAAGTGACCAAAACATTCATAACTAAAATATTCAGACTGCCTACGGTCCGTCCTATTCAACCATAGAACACATTATTGGAGGCCAACTTTGTGAAAATACCTTCCTATGGATTATCAAACTTCCTACAGCCCTTAAGGCCATTTTGTATAGACTCCAAATCAAGTGCAAATTTTCACCAAGTCTGGATCACTCCTACGAGCCATTCCTACTGCCCATTCAACTTCCTACCAACCATCCTGTTCATCCGTTGACACTCATGAGAGACTTGACATTTTTAAAAACCTCAATTCAGTTCCTGTGACAGCCTTCCTACGATGCATAGAACTTTCTATGAACCATAGATGGGCTCGTAGGAACTGCATCAATACATGCAACCTTTTTCCATTTCAAACTCAATTTCCAATTTCTGAGGTGTTACAATTACTCCGTTTCATACATATCTTGTAAGCAAATTCATATCAAAACTTGGAGAGTTACAATTTGTGTATTCTTCTTCAATAAGTAAGAAACTAGTGTTCTTCAATCTCTACACTCTACTTGATACAATAATGAACTATTCTAGAACAACCTAATTGAGGAAGATGATAATAGTACATAATTACACATATCCCTAAAATAGCTTGGAACCTTCCAAAGAATCCCTTTTTGCATCAAGTATGAAATTGCTCTTAACTCTCGTTAGCATAACGTGCACTACATCTGCAAGATGCGGGTGCAATTCCTCTTAGAGAAGGTGTGGGTGTCTCAACTTCTACATTGATGGGACCAGTGGCACCTGTGAAATGCAGGTGCAAAATGCTCGACGCAGGTGCAAACCTGCTCAATGCATTTGCACCTCCCAGTAGGTTTTTCTTGATGTTTGTTCCTTGCAATAGTGATTTTTTGTTTAAAATCCTTCAATTCTTCGTGTTTGAAGGAATGTCTGCACATAAGAGAACAAGGGACTAAAATTCCTAACATTGCATTAAAACATAGCACTAATTCATGAATAAGAATTTAATAAGTTTTGATATTGGTTTTATTTGTCTTTGAAAGGAAACAAGAGTATAATCCTTTTGGAAGAAATATTCTCATGTATAAGAAGATATACACAACAAAGATTTCCTTCATGAAATCGTCTACCACCATTTACAACATCTCACAAGATATAATCAAGAACGCATACAAGATTGTTACCTTCTGATGAAATAAAAAAATATTTGAATCATTCAAGTGTCATTAGATAAATGAGAGAAAAGAGAGCATTGTTATGATAAGACTTATATGTAGAAAGGGTCATGATCACCTGTGGAAGATCTAATGGATTTAAATTTTATTTTAAAATAATAAATTGAATAATCTTGAACAGTATAGGGGATAATATGAATTTTTCATTTTTTTAAACATTATTACTTAGTTGTTGTAGTAGACAAACAAGACTCATTATCCAATTCAATTTATCAAATCGATTACTGAGGTTTGAATTTTAGCACTTATCGGTGTATTAATATATATTACGTATAGGTTTATATGATGGAGATAAAGATTGTATGTATTACATGCACACTGAAATACAAAAGACAAATCTTGAACGTTTAAGAAAATTAGAGTAATTAACCTTGAAAAGACAATTATACTTTAATGATGTTTATATTGTTATGGCTGAAAGATCTAATAAAAAAAAAATTAGCAAAGAATCCTGTTTCTGAGATCATCTATTGCAGTAATCAACTCTCAAATGGAGATGGACAAAGTTTAATTCTTTGAAGAGTGGACGAATGGCCTAAAAAAGACTTGAATACTAGAGATAAAGTGATTATAGATGATGCATCTTTACTTTAGTATAAGAATAACAAGTTGTGCTATATTTTATCTTTTTTTACTCTCCGAATATATATATAGAGAGAGTTTAAAAAGATATAAAATATACGTACAATGCACATCCAAAAAGACTTAGCTCGATATAGTGAGTTATAGCCTCACCTTTTGGTGTTTAAAAAGGAAAAAAAAGGTTAAAGAATAATAATTTACCGGCAACAAGTAGGTTGATTTTTATAGCCTCACCTTTTGGTGTTATTGTCCTAGTTTCAAGCATTCCGTTTTTCCCCTTATAGGAAACATCAAAAAAAAGAAACTTGCAGCCTCAAGCTCCCTCCATCTATCCAAAAAATGAGTTATGGGAGCAGAGAGAAGAATTCAAAATAACACGTACGAGAGGAGAAAGAAAGTGCTTTCTTTCTCTAATTTTATTGTTTCTACTCATTCATGGGAAGAAAAATTTCTTTGGGAGGAGAGGTTCATCCCAATCATCCTATCATATATTTTTTATTTCTAACTGCTTGGGTTGTTGCAATCGTTGGTATAGTTTCTTCTCTTTGTGGTCTTTTGGAAAGAATTAAAGGATCCTCTGAAGGACATATCAAGGAAAAGGCCACTCAAGTTGTTAGCACTTCCCCGAATGAGACAGAAAATACAACAATATCAGATGATCAGGAATTAACCGATAAAAGAAGTAGTGACAATGATGAAAATATCTTGCAACAACCATTGCCACCACCACCAGCTATGAGGACAGTTGCTTCTCATAATTTAAGGACTAATTCAATGGCTGCTCCTACTCGATCTAATTCGAGTTTGAAATCTCTACAGAGAAAATTAAGTACAAGTATGAGCATGAAGGCTTTTTCAGGGGCAATATCACATCGTCATGACAAAATTAATTCTAAGTTGAAACATGAAGACTCTATTTGGAAGAAGCAAATCATCTTAGGAGAGAAATGTAAAGTTCCAAATCAAGATGACGATGACGACACAATTTTATATGATGAAGATGGCAATAGGATCTCAACTTATCATCCCAAACAACTCAATGTCATGTCCATGTCAAGGCAATCATCAGAGATAGATGCAAATGCAATTCCAAAATGAAGAAGGAAATATAAGAAACTAGGTAGGAACAAAACACAAAAAAACTATGTACAAAGCAATTTTGTTTCTTCTGAATATGATGATGAGTTAACGTGGTTTCCTTCAAATTCTTATTTCATTGTTTTGTGTATATAAATTAATTAACTTGTAATGCACATTCTTACTTCATATGCCTTTTTATTTCATATGATCGATCTTAAAATTATATGAGGGATCAAATCCCACCACATGCTTACTATTAAGAATGTACCAATTCCATGCTTATATTTCTTGTTCGTTGTTTACTCATTACATACTTTTCTAGTTGCAACAATGACAAATGAAACTAATATATGATAAAGATCCATTATCACACAATCAATTATTTTTAATTATATTTCTATTGATTAATTTAATGTAATATTTACTTGTACAATATTTTATGTTGTATTATTAAACTTCTTGCATGATATAATTGTTGATGACATAACAAAGGATATCACACATTTGAAAAATCATGAAAATTTTATATAAGCTTGTAATTACCCCCAGGTCATTTCTATATTATTATCTTCTTTTCGTCATTTAGAGTGTTCCTATAGCGATACAAAGTCATTTGTTACCTGTTGGGACTGATAGTTCAGTCACCTGATTGTTTGCTTGGATTCTGTGCAAGTTTCTATATTTTTAAGCTTTTGAAACTTGAACGGTTGATTTTGGTCAAAAGTTCAAGAAGACAACCTCATAATGCAAGTATGATGGTTCTGTTAGGTCAAGAATGTCAAGTTTGGTCTAGAAGAATCTTTAGTGCAGATCTCGAGGCTTCTGGGCTCATCCCCAGCCCCCTTGTGGAATTTGACTTACATTAAAGTTTGGATGTGGGACCCACTTTTCATCCAAACGATCCCGGTTAAAAGCTTCAACATCTCTCTTGAGTCTGAAATGCCGAATTTTGTGGGGTAACATATATCGTTTACATGCACGGGGTTCCGAATGAATTTCGAGTACCCCTTCGAGGATTTTTGAGAGTTGGGTGTTTTGATGATGCACTAGCAGCTGGTGAAGTGACTTCCTTCACCACGATCACGAGGAAGCCTCCTCCATTATAGAGCGCTTGCACCTGACCATTGCAATCGTGTGGCCTCTTGGTCACGGTCGCGAAGAATTTTCCAACGGCGTTGACCACATTTGGTCATCTTTGTTGCGGAGATTGACCTCCAAGATCGTGGAGATCATTTATGTGGTGGTCTGTGATCGCGGCCCTCTCATTCGCGATCACAGAGATTATTTCTCGGGTCTTTTACTTACGTCCAGAACGTGATTCATCCCTTATTTCAAAGGTTCATTTTGAGTTTTTGAGAGCAATACACCTCCATTTTGGGTGATTTTAGTTGCATTTTTTCTGGAAGTTATGTGGCTTCGTATTAGAGTTATTGGGGAGGTGCAGGGAGCGTCGGGTTGAGGTAATTCTCATCTTGAATGGACTTCCTAGATTCATTTTTGTGTTGTTGTTGTTTTGTTTCATGTTGTTGAATTATGTCCTTATGAGCCTTGAATTATGTCCCATTTTGGGGAAAATCTCGGTAAGCTAATTATTAGGACCTTTTTACAAAGTCGATTTTAGTATTCCTAGTACGGGTCCACATCGCCATTTTGACTCAATTGTAGATCCGTCTTCAATTTTTGTGTTTTTGGTGTCAAAATATTTTATTTTGACATTGTAATTTTGTTTGTGAAAGCATCACAACGATCGGAGGCCTTTCGGAAAGGAAAAGCTTCAGAATCATCATGATCGGCCTTTGAGGTAGGCTACAACGTACGACTTGATATTGATCTTGTGTTTGTGAATTCATCATGTTCATCAGATAGTGTTGGGAGGGATTTTTAGGTTGTTTTATGTTTAGTTAATAGAATTCATGTTTGAGGAGTTTTTTGGGTAATATTTGGGTAATAAGGAGCATGTCTATCTAGTTGTCTTGATTCGTTCATGCATTGTGTTTTCACTTGATTGATTGTGTTGCTAATTCATGTTTTCTTGTTAGAGTTCACTTCCTAGGTGGTTGTCTGAGTTTTTCATGAAGTGATGACATGTTTATTTCTTATCTTGTGATCACCCCTTACCTTGTCGTCTTCATGTGTACTTGTTTATGATTATTGGAAGCTTGTTATTGGCCTTAGATTAGGTGTAGGCTAGTTATTACCTTAGACTCACGTTTTGGAGTTGATAGTACCTAGAATTGCTCTGGCATCACTTCGGATGGCTTAGCTCCCTATAGATTGATCTAGCAGACTTAGGTATGATAGTGTGAGTCTTATCTAGGTGGTAACTCAACTTCGGTGACCTTTCATCCATAATTTCCTTTTTACTAAGTCCCTAGTAATTCTCCATTGTGGTTTCAAGTTTTGTTAGATAAGTCGAGGTTGAATTTGATTTTGGCTTGGCGTGGTTCGTTTGCAACATTGAGGTGGAAGTCGATCCACGATGGCCATATAATGGTGACTTTGATACTGGACTCATCTTCTACAGTTCGTATAGCCGCAAATTTAAGGTCTGGTTATACCACTCTTTTAGTCGCAGATTCAAGGTCTAGGCTCATAATCTTCAGCCGCAGTGTGAACTCCGTACATATTATCATCAGTTGAGTTGATTCAATATAGCAGCATGGTTCTTTTGGGATCTTTGGGCATCTTATTCGTGGTTCAAGGTCGGGGCTATGAACTCTCAATTCTGGATTCACTAGTTCTCATTCTCTATAGGTGTAGCTCTTTTGTGTTCTCATCGGGTTTATGGGGTTCCGTTCGGATTATTTGCTTTAAATTACGCATAAGTGTACCTTTTTTGGCTTATGGATCCAATTAGGTTTTAGCTAGTTACTTGCTTTCCTTTTCAATATATTTCTAGACTCGTGCGCACTTCAGTTTGATATTGTATCTTCCGTTCCTTGACCTTTGGTTAGTGTTATTTCTTACTTTCCATTATTATCTTTACTTTTCAAGCTCAGTCGCCCTATGATGCCTATTGGTACCTATTATTTTGGTACTCATACTACACTTTACATATGTTTTTGTGATGTAGGTTCGAGCACCAGTTATCAACGCTGATATCGAGCCAGTTGCAAGAAGATTAAGAGATGAGGATGAACTTATGGCAGTTTGGATCATACTTGTTTGTCTCCTTGTACTAATTAGTTTTGTCTAGTCATTTGCTTTTGAGACAGGTATGTATATTTTTGTCCACTTTTGAAACTTGTACTCTTTTATAGTACTTTTGTAAATGTGACTACCATATTTTGGGATTGGATCTCATTTCTATATATATATATATATATATATATATATATATATATATATACTAGTTTCTGGGAACGTGTGTTGCACGTTTATTCCAAAAACATAATATAAATTTTTGTATTGTAAATGGTAGATTTTAAATAGTATACATACTATGGACTTTTTGTGTTATAAAATAAAAATCAAAGCATACAAAAAAAATAACAATTCACAAGTTGAGGTTAGAAAATCTTGCAAAATCAATGCTGCTTATTGACATATATAGTTCTTTAATTTGAAGATACATATCCTTGCAAAATAGATACATACCCGAACACATGATTTTATTGATTCTACCATGATTAACCCAAATGTTGTCAAAAAATCTATAAAAAGAAAGTAAGAAAAAAAAGAGAGAAGATTGTATATTGCATGTAAAGAAAAATACAATATTAAATATAAAATAAATATTAGTATAGCACTCAAAACTTATAAATATGACAGAATAAGCTACCAATTGTTATATGCTTCATCGAGTAGTTGAATATGAAGATGAGGAAAAAGAAGAAGCGATTAAAGAAGAAGATTTGGGCTACATTTTTGTCGACTTGAATTAACTGTAAACTTTGCTACTGATTATATTTTGGAATTTTCAATAAATAATTATAACTTTTAGTCTTTTTATAGTACTTTGAATAATTAATAGGGAAACTTTAGTATGAATACCTTTTTCTCTACTTATATATTGCTCTTTCCAACTTCAGGAACTATTAGATATCAAATGTTAAGGTTTGGACAATTCCAAGTTAAACTCAAGTTAATGATTCATATGAAAACCTTTTTTTGTTAAACTTGCACACTTTTTCTTACTATTTCAATTAAATTATTTGAAATTTTATTGAATATTTTTTCCAATAGAGTTGACTAATATAACAGTAGAGGGTGGTGCTTAATAAGAAAAAATTTGCGAAACAATAATATACATTTTGTGAATATTCATACAAAGTAACAAATAAATAAAATAAACTGGTAAATTTGCACCTTTTTTCTGCGTTTGTTTTGCGGTTGATGCATATTCTTAATTTGTAAATCCATTTATATGGGTTGGTTATTGATAGAATTTAATGGACAACTCATTATCGATTTAGTTTAGCCATTAATGAATTATTTAAATTATTTGTGCATATGGAAAGCCACGAAGACAAAAGGTAATGGATATATAGTTATTAAGCTTAGGAGGAAAACTAATATTCATTGTAAAATTCATCTGAAGGCTTCTTTGTGATTTTTATTACAATCAAATAATATTCAATATAGAATTTTTTAAAATAAATATTCAATATAGATCAAGCACAACGGTTATACTTCCACAGTTTAATACTGATAAGAATAATTTAATGGAAATATTAAATGTTAACATCAATTGGGATGTGAGAAGCTTATGGGAAAATATCTAATGACCAAGAACGTAACAATTAAGTTAAAGGTGATTAATTAAGATGTCCATTGATGGAAAGTAATTTTTCTTTTAGATAAGATATAATTTAGACATTTACATGACTTTCAACCCTATAAAAAAAATTAAAATATTACTCCTAACAAAATCTTATGTTAAAACATTAAAAACACTCGGAAAATAGTAATATATATATATATATAGAAAATAGTAATATATATAAAATAAAACATAACTAAATTAATTATAAGCCGATAGAAAAAATATATACTTAAAGCATAAGCATGTCTTTTTATCATCTTAGGAGAATAAGAAGAAGACGAAAAGCTAATGACAACTAAATATACCTTTGATTTGGTAATTTAAATTCATTTTAAAATGTGAATTTAACTTCTTCGTCTATGGAGAAATTCAATTATTAATATATAAAAAACAACCATACCTCTGATCAAGTATGTTTGTTTAAAACAAATAATTAAGCCAACAAAACGTTAATAAAAATCAAAACAACACATCAATAAATTTATAATTTTTTAGGAGAAAAAAACATAAATGGATGAATTATCAAAAAAATCAAAAGTAAGATTAGCGGAATACATTAAAAAATTAAATTTTGTAGATAAAAAATAAAACTATATATATGAACTAAAAAATATTTTAAAAGAACTAAACTCACATCGAATTAAAGAAATGACAGTCATCATATGAAACCTTCAAAAAAAATCCAGAGTTAGAGATTGTTCCTACCTAACATATATATATATATAGTTGTGCTAACCAAAAAAGATGAAAAATGAAAATTCAAATATCATGGGTTAAAGAGAGAATCATTTGTCCTAATTACTAATAATAGAGCCAAAACATAAAACTATGTACCTCTAACTGGTGTTGAAAAGTAGCCACAAAAATCAATATTTTTTTTTGGGAAAAGGGTTCGAAATATATATGAACTTTGATCGATATTGTTGTAACAATCCCAAATTTTGGTCATGACCTATTACCTCTTGCATTATTTAATAGTGTATTTAAAAGATATATAGATGCTTACGTGAACATCATAAATATTGCATCATTATAAATAATAACTTGTTCAGTTGGACACTTATTATATATCCATTAATCCCGAGTGAATTCTCCCTTGACTTTTTCAACTTAATGTTGCAAAATAGTAAGTGTACGACATGTGATATACCATACAAATGTAATGTGTCAATAACATTAATTGGAAAAAGTAGGTTATACTCAGGTTCACAAAGATATTTCAATCATGATAGAATTCACACCATTCAAGCATAGTCTATTTAATCTGCAATTCTTCATGCAAACAACAAAACCTTTAAACTAATCTACTACAATTATTATATCGTCAATCAGTGACGGAGCCACCTTATAGTAAGGGGGTTCAGCTTCATCTAAATCCCCTTCGACGGAAACTTATCTTATTTATACATGGTTAAAATAATTTTTTAGGTATATATAGTAGATGTTGAACCCCCTTCGATTACTTCGTATGTCTATTTCTTCATATTTTAAACCCTCTTATTGAAAATTTTGGCCCTGCCACTGTCTCCAATTATAACTATTAAATGCCCTCATTTTTCAAAACAAATGCCCCCCTCATACCCGATGCAAATATTCAATCAAGTGGCATAGGCATAGAAAAGCTACTCACTATCTCAAATAAAATTCATAACATATTGTAACAACCTGAACCGTCATTATTTAGGAAAAGTAAAAATTTGGGAAATCACTGGGACACTGTCCCGCCAGGGCTGGCCAGATGCCGCTAGGGCGGCGGCGCCACGGTGGGGTAAGCTGGCGCCAGAGCGGGATAGGCGAGAAAGAATGTAAATAACGCAAAATTTTATTTCCTCCTTCTTCCCAAAATACCTAATTTAGACGTAAACCACCCTAAAAATCCCCAAAAAGCTGCTCTAAGCTTGGGAAGGAAGGAGAAGGAGATTTCTAGCGTAAGGAGCGCGGTGAATGGCAGATTTCCGATCAAGATCACCGTCACGAAACCCGAAAATAAGAATCGAAGCCAAAACCCAGTGCACCTGCTTGGCGCCCAGGTAGGCTAGGATTTATTAATCGAGTAGTTATAAATATGTGTTCACTGCGTAATATAATGTAAATCAATGGTAGGATTTATGCGTAGGCCTTCGCGCACCGAACAAGAGATGATTTAATCACATGAAGAAGCCTTAGGTGCTGAACTAGGACTAGGTTGGTCGAATTATTGTTAAGTGATATATGTCGATGAATACGTCATTGTGATGGTTGTGATTTCATGATTGTGTGATATATGTTGTTCTTGCGTCATTATAATACGTGTATGAATGCAATGTTGCATTATTGGTCACACTAATTGTAATGAGATAGACGAATGATGAATGCCATGAATCATGACTTGATTTTATGATTATGAGAATGTACTTGTGATTGTGATTGTGGCTTGTTGAATGGATCGTGTGTTGCGTTCCGATACACGAACTTGGATTGGTTGCCACGTTCTGGCATAAATATGGTATCGGTTGCCATGTTTCAGCATAAATATTGGATCGAGTACCACGTTCCGGTATGCTAACAGTTTGGATTTGGGTTCCATGAGAGGACCAATGACTTGACATATTTGTGTATCTTGAGAATTGTGAAATTGAACCTTGTTCGTAATGATAAATGATATTGTAATTCCCCGAAGTTGTTATATGGTTATGAGGACTTATATCTGATTGTTCGTTTATGTTGGGTGAACTTGTTGCGTTTCTCGTTGTTGAATGAATCGGGAAGGCCAAGGGTTCAAGGGTCGTAATAATTGAGAGCAAGGGTTGTCCGTGTGTTGTAAGGGCGAGCAGTGGGGTTAATGTACGTGATCTAATTACTCAGGTGGATTTCACCTTGGAGGAAGGAACTCCTGGTTGGTAGTTAGAAAGCCTGATGTAATGTGCCATGTGGCAAGGGCAGGGTAACATAGAAGAGAAAGTAAGGGTGTGTCGTGAGTGGTTAGTCGGAATGCATGTAGTTGTATTCGTGGACTCTTCTATGCATTAGGATGGTTAGGCTAAGATCAAGAACCTAGTAAGAAGGTTGACTGAGAAGGTGGTTAGTAGTAAGGGTGCTAGTGTAATCCGGAGGTATGCCAGAGACGGTAAAGGTGGAGAAGCGAGTGGTTTATTGCATATTCTTAATAGTTGAATTCTTATATTATGCGGTGGACGTCGGGTTAACCTATGATGCCTACCAGTACGTGTGGTTTTGTACTGATACTACTCTTGCTATGCCTTTTTGGCATAGTCTGGAGGCAAGTTGGTGAGGTTTCATTAGGTGAAGACGAAGAAATCTCCAGCAGCTTCTATTTTTCCTTCCGCATGGTGGGAGTTGTGTCTTTTATTTATTTTATCCAGTTGTACTCTTAGTAGCTCTTGTACCTGTTTAGACTAGATCCTTGGGAGTATTAGTTACTTTACAAGTCTTAACCCAATTTTTTTTAAAGTTCTTATTTATGAAACCCTGTTATTTCATTTATCTCCATTTTATTAAATTTTCTGCATGGTTAAAAATATTGGAATATTAGGGTTCTCCTACTTAGGTGTTAGAGTAGGTTCCCGCACGGCTCGGTGGGTTGGGTCGTGACAAATTGATATTAGAGCCCAAGTTACCAATCTCCCAGTACAAGAGAAAAATGTGTACTAGACTCTTGCGGATTGGTGTGTTGTGTTGACGTCCACATCTAATCTTCAAGAAGCTAAGAAACATTCTAGGAAGTTGTTTCACGTATTCTCTCCTTTCGTGCATATGTCGCTTGTGGTATGAGTTGGGTCCAATTAGTATCTTTCGATTCCAATTGGTATCTCGACAAAGTAAACCGGACATCGTGGTCACGGCTGAGGGTCCACAAGCAAAACAAATTGGAAATGAGAAGGTTCCAATTGGTATCTGGACCTAGCGGTTGTGTAATTACATGGATGATCAGGGACGGTCATCCATGGAGCGAACTAACTAATAATTTGGACTTGTCTATGATTTGCATCTTGGAAACTGTGAATGTGTGCTTCTTGTTGTCAGAATTAACTATGAATGTGAAGGCTGTAATTGCTTGAATGTGATGATGTGATTACATGCACGGTAAATGTGTGTCTAAACTTGATATATGCAATCTATTGGCCTAGTTATTGAAGTTATGCAAGTTGTAAATGTATCGTGAAACTCTTTGTGAAAAAAAAGGGTCCTGACTAAGTTCGAGGCAAGGGTCTAAATGAGTTATAAGGTGATTCGTAAACCAAATCTGAATGTGTCCTACGCTTGACTAACGATCCTGTGAGTGTCTGGGTGTATCTTGGGGATGTGCGGATTGTGATGTTGAATTAAAGAGAACGAGTTGGGTGTGTATTATTGAGATTGACTCAGGGTAGATATCGACTATCTAGCTAAGGGGAATACTCTAAAAATGCCAGTGTTATAGCTGGGGACCTTTGGGGGGAGTTGGGAAAGAAAAGAACCTCAGGAAAAAAATTGTTGGCAGGGGTTCTGTTTCCGTTTTGGCTGCTGGGGCGGGAATTTTCCCGCTAAGGCGAGGTTGCCAGTGCGGGATTCCTCCCGCTAAAACGGGACAAGACGAGACAGAATCTCATCCCTGTCTCCCCTATTTTTCCTAGTCACAAATTTAGACCCTGAATGGTATCCGAACTAACCCCTGCAAGTCAATCAGTGCTCATCAATAGAACAAGAAGTCATAACCTTAATATTTAAATATCGGCGGTGTTAGACAGTAAAAACTAGCATCCATGTGCTTACAAAACATTAGGAAAAGTGAAAACTTAAAAATAAGGTAAAGATTTGTCCTAAATTACAAGCCCAAGAGGGGCGAAAAAACAATCAAGAACCCTGGGACTGGGAGGTGTCATCGTCAGAGTCTAGATTCTTTGGGGCACTAGGCCTGTCATGGCCTCCTCCAGACAAGAGAACTGGTGGAAATCTCCCTTATCAACTATGGGAATCTCCTGCCCGGGGGCGACGCAAGTGAACATAATTTTCACCGCCTTCCATATCTGAACCAGCAGACGGTCCCTCCCCAGACCCTTCCTCATCTCCTGGCACAGCTCACGATGGAGCATCTCAAGCTCTAGGGCAGTGCTGGGGGGAACCAGAGTGGTGTCAGTAATAGGGTGCCCCATTCTCCTTTAGATAGCTACCAAGTCCTCATCTACCTGTGCAGCTGAGAGTGGAGGATGGGACCCGGTGGGATGAGTGTCGTCGCCTCCCTTATCGTCCGACTCCGCGGCTGCCTGACTGTTGCTAGCCCTGTCCATCCTCCTGCTTTTGCTCCGAGGAGTAGAGCCCTGTCTAATCAAAAGAGGGTGAAGGGGGGGGATCCATAGGAAGTACCTCATCAGTATCTAGAAGTGGTACCCCCGCCTGTTTGCACAGCGGAGTGATAAGTTTCGATAGGAAGAAAACCTTTTTGTTACCCCGGTAGAACATCTTCCACTCCGAAATAATCTACGCCCCCACATTCAGCTCTATACCCTGCACCGTGCACGCCACCACCAAGGCCCAAGGAAATGTCATGTCCGTGCAATTGTCTGACGGGTGAATCCTCCTAGTGACCAAGTAAAGCCACCTCTTAGCATCTAGTGACCAATCCGCACTAGTAATCCCCTCAGCAGTAGGTCAATAGACCCTGTCCCGGCGTGCAGGCTCCACCAGTGTGTCCCTCAGCCAGCCCAGATCCATCTCTTTCAACTTAGCCTCGTACTGAGCATTAGAGGCCTCAGGTAACTCTAGTACCTCATTTATAGCAGTGGCGTTCAAGGGGATGCCATCTCCTTGAATGCGGATGATGGGGTGAGGGTTGTCCCAGCGGACGGTGGGCACGATAGCATAGAACTCCTGCAACCAGTAAACACGTGCGGCAGGGGGAGCCTCGGTCAGTGGAGCCCACCCGAACTCCATAGACGAGCATAGAAGATATGTTTTTTCTCCTCCAGCCTGAGCAAGATGCACCCCCTCTCACAACAAAACTTATTGTTCCAAAAGTTATGAAATCTCTCTCGACTAGAAGTGTCGGGAAATCAGACAAAGGGTAAATTTTCCTCATTTAGACCTGCCATTAGATAAGCCTGCAAGTTATGAAAAATATACGTTAGAACACGATAGAAATAGACAGTTTAAGGTTGGAAAGGAAAGAGAGAAAATTCTGAGTTAAGGGGACCAGACCACTGGTTCCCGATATCCCGCCACAGCGGCCCAAATCCTTCCACAGCGGGATGATGGAGGCCACCACATCGGGATGAAGGTCACCAGAGCGGCCTTCATCTGGGACGAACAACATGCGCGATCATGGTGCCTCTTCGTTCCAAAATACCCATTTTTAATAGAATTTCAGTAGATCAGAGTATATTAACTACCCTAGAGCCTAAATATGCAATAATATTAGCAAATAAACCCCTAAACAGTGCCCAAATTTGAGTTTCCTATCAAGAGACCCTTCAACTTCCCCCAACCATTTTGGTACCGATTCAAGCATATTTTTTTGAAATCCTTACGCCTAGGACGTTTGATATACCGTGGGTTTATGGTATTTTTAATACATTTTACTTAAGAGTTGTGTGTGTCTAGGGCCATTTTGTATTGGTATTAATGAGTTTTTATCATGTTTGCAGGAAATAAGTTCGGACGTGGGAGTTGAGAGACACAACTGAAGATTGTGCAGAAAAGGGCATCTACGGAAGTGATTGATGGATCGTAGGTCCATTCACATTCTGTATGTAGTGATCGTAGATGGGCAGGCAATGCATGAAGAAGAAATCAAGGAATTCTTGACCAAGTGTGGAACCACGAACTCAAACGATGGACCATAGGTCGACCTATGAGCCGTCCTACAAGTCCGTCAAATGCTTCAGAGAAGGGGTTCCAGTACCTGATTTTGAAGATTCTAAGTATGGAGCTACGGAGGAGGATCTACGGACCGTTGATTGAATCACGGTCCATACTGTTGATCCGTCGATTGTGGCTGAGAAGTGGAGTTTTTGAAGTTGGAAAAATGCCCAAGTCCCGAGTCATGAAAGGGACCTATAGACCGTAGGTGTGTCCACGGTCCGTAGGTTAGTGTCGTAGATCGAAATCGCGTGTTGAAACATTATTTCCTTATTTCGTTTCCTTTTTAGTTGGGACTTGTTTTTCTATAAATAGGGCATGCAAACCTCGTTTTTGAGTGTTAGACATTATTACTTTGTTCTAGTTTTTGGCTTTGGAGATTAACTTGCAACTTTAGCAATTCTTGATTTCCTAAGTTGGTTTTGAAGATTTTTACTTTGAAATTCAAGTTGAGATTCTGGGTTTATTCTTCTCATTACGTAAGTTCATGATTACTTCATCTAAAAATATGAATTGTGTTCTTGCTACTATGGGTAACTAAATCCACAACTAGGGTTGTGGGAACCATGAGCGATTAACAAAGTATGAATAGTAACTAAGTAATTCTTGAATAGTATTATTGCATGCATTGATAATTCTTTTGTTTAGAAGTCTTTTTAGCGGTTGCAATTGTTAGAACGCGCCTTGTTGCTACTTATCGGACCAAGGAGATAGTTAATAAGAAAAGAATTATCAGCATAGATTTAGTGTGATACAATCTAATAGTCTAATGTTGATTGGTGAGAGGTGAAAACTAAGTCATACATCGATGTGATGTCTAATATGAGGTAAAGGTAAGGGTTAGTAAATTATACACACGTAGCCGAACCAAGGTGCGGGGTGAAATTCTCTAGTTGTTGGACCAAGGAATTAGAGATACCTAACTTATCATTTTGCATGTAATACTAGGAAATGATTACTATTACTAGGATTACTGCGTTATGAGCTTATCGGGAACACGTACACCCTAGTTTCTCTCTCATCTTGATAAACAACAAAAGTTTGAATCTTGCTCTTTGATTACTCACCTAATTTTTAGCATTTGTTTCACAAATCCCCCCTTTTACTTATTTGTTTCAGAAATACATTGACTAAACGAATATAATCGTGAGTTGAATTTAAGTCTAAACCATATTCCTCGTGGGATCGACCCCAACCTACAAGTTGGGTTCTTTACTTGATAACGATCGTTTATACTTCTTTAGGGAGGTGTAATTTGAGCATATCAAATTTTGGCTCCGCTGCTAGGGAATAAGTTTTTTAGATTAAGTATAACTACATTATTGAACTTTAGATTAAGTCTAAACCATATTCCTCGTGGGATCAACCCCAATCTACAAGTTGGGTTCTTTACTTGATAACGATCGCTTATACTTCTTTAGGGAGGTGTAATTTGAGCATATAAAATATTGGCTCCGCTGCTAGGGAATAACGTTTTTAGATTAAGTTTAACTACATTATTGAACTTTAGTCAAATATTTCCTAATGTTACTTTTTCATTTGTTTTTGTTTCTCTTAGGTTCCTACTCTAGTGTATGTCAAGTACACGGAGTCAAGGTGAACCACTTACTCCTTACGATCCAGAATTGACCAGAACTTTGCGAAGAATGAATAACCAAAGAGTCCCAGTCAATCCTATCGGAGGAAATTTAGGTGATGGGGCTGACTTGCAGCCTCCAAGGGTTGGTAATGAGAATCTTCAGGTCCAAGGTGACAATCTACTGGGAGACGCATTGAGGGTAAAAGATCCACTAGGATCACGAATGCATGATAACTATCAGGTCAACTTTAATGCCTCTGAATCCGAAGGACCTCTTGTTCTACCCCTTCTACCTCCGGGGCATACATTCGTGGTGACTAGCAGCTTGATTCAAATGCTTACAGCAAGGGGTTTGTTCTCTGGGTTGGCATCGAAGGATCCGCATAGGCACATAACCAAGCTGAGGAGTGTGTGCAAGAGTTGTGTGGGACGATCGGACTTGGACATGGATATCATAGGATTGAGAGTATTCGATGTTGTTGTGTGGTTTACTAAACTTCCTTATAATTCAATTTACACATGAAACCAGTTAACTGATGTGTTCCTAGCAAGATACTTTCCAGTGTCAAAGAAGCTGAACCACAAATATAAACTCAACAATTTCATGGCGCTACCTGCAGAGTTTGTGAGTAGTTCTTGGGACAGGTTCACTGCTTTCATAAGAGGTGTTCTGAATCACCACATTGATGATGAATCGCTGAATGAATACTTCTATAGAGGTCATGATACGATTCTCAACAGAAGAATAACAAAAACAGTGGAAAACAAGAAAGATAGAAGAAGAGACACAAGATAAGAAACAATTGGCAACTATAGGATGTATTAAATCCAATAACCTCCAATCTAGATCCTAACAAGCACCTAATCAAGATAAATAGATAGACACACAAAGAAGAAACAAAAAGCAATCAAAGGGTATATTAAACCCAATGACCTCGATCCGTTAATCCTACAATATCACATACCTTTTACGAAGACCTCAAGGGAATCAATATCCCAAGCAACCCTCGTTTCTAAACAATGTTCAACAAAAGCTTACCAAACTTTCAACACTCACACAAGGAGTTAAATTTATCATTCATCAATATTCAAAATAGTCTAACCCTAAAATGAACCCTAAGACACCTATTTATAATGTTAGGCATTATTACATAGATGGGCACAAAAGTGACCCAAAAATGGGCCAATGGGCCAGCCAAGTCGGGCTCGCCAAATGGCTCGGAAATCCACCAAATGGGTTCGGCGAGAACTCTGCTCATTGGCTTCTCCTTGGATAGCTCGCTGAATGGGCAGCCTTTATCTACAGCTCATTGGATCAGTCGGCGATCCTGGAACACTCGCCAAAGGGGTTCGGCGAATCGCCAAAGTGACTGGCACCTTGCCGAATGAAGCAACACTTTTCTCTGCTCCTCCTTGCCTTGTTGGACCTCCCACGCTCCAAGCAATCATCCACACAGGGTGTTGCTCAGCTGGGAGCTCCTTTAAAGCGCATTTCCCAAGCCCACGAACCTCCATCCTTGAGAATGATCCATCAATACGTTGAAATTCATGAATGAATGGTTTGGGGGGAATCTGTATTGCATCACTCTCCCCTTCTTGAAAAGGATTCGTCCTCGAATCCATACCTTGCAAAACCATAGGGGAAGCAAACAGTACAAAGATCCTCATGGCATGAGGGTTAACATTAGCAATAACAACTTCATCACCATGCCAAGGATGCAGAAATTTGACATATAACCAAGCATCACAAATATTAACCAAGGGTTTGTGACCCATCAAAGCAATAAATACTTGGCTAAGTAAGAAACATTGACAAAGGGGTAGAGTGTAGGAACCAATACACTTAAACAAGCTCATATGTCAGCCCTCATTGGTTCCACATTCAAAAAAGCACAACGCCTCCCTTATGTCAAGTATCACATGACCACTCTCATATGTAATTGCGAAAGCACAAGTAGTGTTGATCCAAATTAAGACCCTATCCAATGCACTAGAGAACTTCAAGAAAGTAATTATTCCCTATTCATGAGTAGGTTCAAGCACATAAGTATTCCCCACCTAAATTGGTAAACATACCTCATTCAAGCACATTGGATCAAGTAATAACACCAAAGAAGAATCATGCAAAGGACAGATGGTGTTACTACCACACTCAACACACTTAAAATTGACAACGGGGTCAAATGGAAAAGGATTGCATAGCATCGAGTCAAGGAGACCTTCATTTTCCCAATTAATACCACTACTAACATAAAATATGCTACCCACACAAGCATGAGTATCACCATATGCAAGTAGATAGGATTGAGTCCTCGAATCTAAACCTTGTAAAACCATATTGATCATAACCAAGAAGCTTATCCTCTTAGCATGAGGGGTAGTACAGAGGTTAGCATTAAAAGAAATTAACCGAGGAGACTCAAACTGAAGGAACAACCAAACATCCTCTGTTGTCATGGCTATTAAGCCCACTAATGGAGAACAAGGACAATGGTCATTCCTCTCAACAACAAGGGAATACCACCCAAAAGATGATACTCCCACCAGTTAAAATGCCTTCAAGCATCCACCGGGATCAAAAGGATAGAAGGTCTACAGAACTGGATCAAATGATCCTCCATTTATCAGGTGGGCACTTGTTCCTCCCAACAACATACTCCACTCAACAACATGAGCATCATCTTATGTAAACAAGTAATAGAGAAAGGTGTCTCGCAAATCAACCTCATCTAGGGTGTTTTTGTGTGTATGACTACCAATAGGCTCAAAAGCATTGATCATACTATCAAGGAGTGAAACACACCAAGAAGAAGAAGAAGTAACGGGAAAACACACACCACCTTTCTCCTCAGCACATTCCTTCCCCACAAGAGTACTCTCATCTTCCAAGAAGAGATTTCCATCTTTGGCAGGGAAAGCTTCACACCATAGTGGGCTATAATAGCAAGTATAGTTATCAAGAACTATACTACTCTCATGACTCACACCACTAGGTACATCACTAGGAGTGATTTCATCATCTTCAAATAAGATATTGTACTTAAAGAGGGAATGATCAACCACTCGGGAAGAATTAAAACATGCAAGTTCACCCTCAAAAAGACACATATCATTTTTCGAAGCATTTTCAAGCACATGATCTCTATGAGCAAAGAAAGTAATCGGATCTTCCACAAAAGATATGCTCAAAGAGTCACTCTTATTCAAATAATCAACATTATCATAAGTACCACCAAATTGAGGTTCCTTAATCACATTACAAGAACCCTCAATCAGTGAACTACATTCACAATCAGGTTGATCAACACAATTATCATTAAATAATGTACTATATTTCAAATCACAGGTGTCAACACTAGGTGGACACAAATCGATCTTACTAGAAGAGTCAACTCAGTCATCAATAGGATCAACTAGTGTATCAACACTCTTAACAAGAACATTATCAGCACATGGTAAAGAAGCAATAGGCTCACATATAGACAAGCTAACATTCACACTTTGTTCATTTGCAATGGTAAAAGTGTCAAGTGTAGCTATTGTACCTTGTCACCCGCAAGAAGGATCTTCTTTACCTTGGATGCTGGAACATCCCACAAAGGAATCCGTCTCACCTTTAGTTGTAGGCTCTTGGTTGGGAACTCGTGTTCCTCCACTCTTTACGCTTGTACCTACATGAGAACCTTTACAAAGTGAAAGATAACAAATAGGGTTAGATTGAGATTGTGTCACCCCATTCGAAGGGATGTTCACCCTCTCCTCCATTCCCAGCCTGCCCTCCACGGAGGCCATTCGCTCTTTTATGTTCCTCATTTTCCAACTCACATCAGCAAATGCCTCCAGTATAGATTCCGAGGTAACCTTCCCCTTAAGTGGGAGGGTCTCACTTCCGATTGCCATTGTACCTAACATTTAAGACAACTCAACCAAAATAGCATACAACGTTAGCATTAGTAAAATGAACTCACAATCACTCGTGTTTGCACACCTTTGATTGCCTCTCAAATTAGCGCGGCTAATGTTGAAGATTGCTTATACTCGATTGATCACAAGGTCTGAATTTCTACTCTTGGCCGGAGTGGATTTTTGTTTAAAGAAAAATGGACTACTCGATTATAGCAAACAGACTTGAATCAAGAAGTTACTACGAAGTAAAACGAATAAAAGCACAAAAAGAAAAGCACTAACAAATAAGTGAATTCAAGAACCAATAGTCAACACGTAGAGTAGTTATGAGTTGAACATCAGTTTAAGATTCTTGACAAAGAACGAGAATCAAAATAAAAAGAAACTAAGAATTAGGACCTGAGAAGAAAGGGTCATAGGATGAGCTTCCAATCGCCAAATGCACTATTTTCTTTGCCTAACGTGAAGTTTAGCTCGCCAACTTGAAGATAGGCTTGCCAAACTCGACAATCTGCCAAGACAACTCAGTGATCTGGGTGGAAGTTTGGTGAAGCGCCGAATGGATTCGGCGACAAGGGCTTAGCTCGCCGAAATTTCTAGTGTCTTCACCAAAATGAGGTCCAACTCGACGACCTAGCTGCCCAAAGGGCGAGGCGCTGAGTGGAAAGGGAGATCCAAGTCGGGATTCACCCAAATTGCAACTGTAAGGCTCCAAAAATTGAACCTTGGTGGTCCCCCCCTCTTCCTTGACCTTTAGTATTTACCCTTTTTTGGTAAATTCACTCTTTAATAAATACTTGTACTCTTTCTCTTTCTTCCCTTTTTGAATCAAACACCTTCTTTTCAAAGGTTCCCCTCCTTGAAGGTTTGAATGTTCTTCAAGAACTTCAAGAACAAGATGAACACCTAAATTAAAACCCTTAAAAATTTGTCTCGAAAATTGACGAAATTCGAAATACAAGCTCTCTTAGATATAGGGAAGAAACCCCAATACTTTTTAGCACTCAATTCCTGGCCAAATCTTCTAGATCTCAAAACCAACTTTGTCTTCTTCAAAGCTTCTTCAACCAACAATGGTGGTTTCTTCACTAGTGAACCAAACTCTTTCAAATCTCATCTCTAGACTCAAATAAGGTTAGGGAACACGAATCCAACCTTGGGAACTTCAAACAAGACACAAATCAACAAACCCATTTCAGCAAATTTCACAAAAATGAGTTTGAAATTTTATTTTATTTTCGTAACAAAATCAAGACTAGATTTGTAGGAACGACACTAAGACTTGATCTTATACCAAATGATACGATTCTCAACAGAAGAATCACAAAAACAGCAGAAAATAAGAGAGATAGAAGAAGACATACAAGATAAGAAACAATTGGCAACTAAAGGATCTATTAAATCCAATAACCTCCAATCTAGATCCTAACAAGCACCTAATCAAGATAAATAGATAGACACACAAAGAGGAAACAAAAATTAATCAAAGGGTATATTAAACCCAATGACCTCGATTCGTTAATTCTACAATAGCATCTACCTCTTACGAAGACCTCAAGGTAATCGATATTCCAAGCAAACCTCGTTTCTAAACAATGTTCAACAAAAGCTTACCAAGCTTTCAACACTTACACAAGGAGTTAAATTTATCATTCATTAATATTCAAAATAGTCTAACCCTAAAATGAACCCTAAGACACCTATTTATAGTGTTAGGCATTATTACATAGATTGGCCCAAAAGTGACCCGAAAATAGGCCAATGGGCGAGCCAAGTCGGGCTCGCCAAATAGCTCGGGGATCCGCCAAATGGGTTTGGCGAGAACCCTGCTCATTGATTTCTCCTTGGATGGCTTGCTGTAACTTTGGGTGGTATGGGGTTCAAAGGGCGATGCGCTAAATGTCCTCCATGCTCGCCGAATGGGTAGCCTTTATCTACAGCTCATTGGATCAGTCGGCGGCCCTGGAACCCTCGCCAAAGGGGTTCGGCGAATCACCAAAGTGGCTAGCTCCTCGCCGAATGGATCAACACTTTCCTCTGCTCCTCCTCGCCTCGTTGGACCTCCCACATTCCAAGCTATCATCCACACAGGGTGTTGCTTAGCTAGGAGCTCCTTTAAAGCTTATTTCCTAAGCCCACAAACCTCTATCCTTAAGAATGATCCATTAATACGTTGAAATTCATGATTGAATGGTTTGGGGGCAATCTGTATTGCATCAGGTCAGGATGACAATAGCAAAACTGAGCTTGACACTATCACTGGAGGGTCATATGGTGAGTGAACTTTTGAGCAGATCGCTGAGAAATTAGAGAAAAATTCCCGAAACAATAAAGCGTGGAGCGCTAGAAAGTCAGATACTAGGAGAAACATGTTTGCAATCCAAGCTATAACTAACCAATCTGCCGATGATATTCTTGAGGAGATGCCTTAGATAAGGACCAAACTGGGGTTGGTGTTGAAGAATGTAAGCGGAGATACTAAAAAGGTAAATGCGGTAAATTATTTGACTAGAAATTCACCACCGGTTGAGGAATGTTACTATGAAGAGGATACTTATGCGGTGAATGATCAGATGGGGGATTTCTGAGCCAACGTCCAAGGTTCCAATATGGATAATTGGGGCCAAGGTTAAGGAAACCAAGGTCGGAACTATGGAAACTACAATCGATAGGGTCATTATGTCTGGGATGGGAACTACAATCGTGATAACAACTACAATCGAAACAACTATGGCAATAGAAATGATCGGGTTGGGCCTTATGTCCCTCCTTAAAATTGGGAATCTGGTAATAGGGAAGCTGGAGGTAATATGTCACGTATTGAGGATATGATGCAGAAGATGATGAAGAGGTTTGATGCGACTGATGAGAATGTGAAGGACATACAAAATGACTTGTCTGGTATTGGTCAAAAAGTTGAAGCCCATGCAGTGTCGATCAAGCATCTTGAGCTACAGATGACTCAGTTGTCTACTACAATAAACCCACGTCAACCTAGTACACTTCCTAGCAACACCATCCAAAATCCAAAGAATGATTGGCATTGTATGGCAGTCACTACTCGAGGGGGTAAGCTGACCATTGATCCACCTATGCCATCTGGGGTTGCAGTTGAGGCTAGTAAGAATGATGATGTGATTCAGGTAAATGAAGAGTCCGAGAATGTGACAGAGAAGGAAGCGGAAATAACTCAAAAATTTGTTCCCATGCCTAGACCTCCACCTCCTTTCCCACAGAGGTTAGTGAAGAAAATTGAAGAAGACAAATACCGCAGGTTTATTAGTATGTTGAAGCAGCTTTCCATCAATGTATCGTTGATAGAAGCTTTAGAGCAAATGCTTGGGTATGTGAAGTTTATGAAGGACTTGATAACTAAAAGGTGGGCCATGAGTTTTGAAGATGATGATAAGTTGCAACATTGTAGTGCTATTGCTACAAGGTCTCTTGTGCAGAAGAAGGAGGATCATGGTGCTTTCACTATTCCATGTACCATTGGGTTGCTACATTTGCAAAGGCGTTGTACGATTTGGGCGCTAGTATCAATCTGATGCCATTGTCTATTTACAAGAAGTTGGGTTTAGGGGATCTAAAACCAACTGCGATGTGAGTGCTTATGGACGATAGAACTGTGAAGAAGCCCATTGGTGTGCTCAAAGATGTACTAGTGAAAGTGGAGTCTTTTATCTTTCCGGTGGATTTTGTGATACTTGATTGTGATGTTGACTTTGAGGTTCCCATTATCCTTGGGAGACCATTTCTTGCCACTGGGCGCGCCTTAGTTGATATGGAAAAGAGGCAGATGAAGTTCAGGTTGAACAATGAAGAGGCAACTTTCAATATCTCTAGGTCCATGAAGCAGAGTAGTGAGCTCAAATCGGTGTCTATGGTGATGCATATTGTAGAGAGCGGTTCTAAGGTGTCTATTGAAGAGAGTTTGGGTGTTGATGCACTAGCAGCGGTACTGATGAACTTTGAGGGTAATGGTATTGAAGACTATGATGAATTGGTCGCCGCACTTGATAGGTTTGAATTCTGTTCAAAACCAAAGAGATTAGAGTTAGACATGAAGAATCGCGACTCTCCACCTGCTAGACCGTCTGTTGAAGAGGCTCCAAAATTGGAGCTTAAGGCTCTACCGTCACATTTGAGGTATGTATTCTTCGGGAAAGATGGTACTTTACTAGTCATCATTGCGATAGATTTGAATATGGCACAAGTTGAGGCATTGGTTTTCGTGTTGAAGAGGTCCAAGCGAGCTATTGGGTGGACTATTGCAGACATTATTGGGATTCCTCTTGGTATTTATTCTCATAAAATTCAACTCATGCCGGATCACAAACCTAGTAATGAGCACCAGAGAAGACTAAATCCGCCTATGCAAGAGGTAGTTAAGAAGGAAATCATCTAGTGGTTAGATGCTGGAGTTATTTATCCAATTACAGATAGTAGTTGGGTGTGTCATGTTCAGTGTGTGCCCAAAAAAGGTGGGATTACTGTGGTACCTAATGAGAGAAACGAGCTTGTCCCAATGCGGCCCGTGACTGGATGGAGAGTCTTCATGAATTACCGGAAATTAAATGCTTGGACAGAAAAGGACCACTTTCCTATGTCGTTCATGGATCAGTTGTTGGATCGACTTGCGAGTAAAGGTTGGTATTGTTTTCTTGATGGTTATTCAGGTTACAATCAAATTTCTATAGCTCCAGAAGACTAAGAGAAGACCACATTCACTTGCCCTTATGGGACTTTCGCATTCAAATGAATGCCATTTGGGTTGTGTAATGCTCCTACGACCTTCCAACGTTGTATGATGTCTATATTTTCTGATATGGTGGAGGACACTATTGAGGTGTTCATGGATGATTTCTCTATGCTAGGTGACTCTTTTGATCGCTGCTTGAATCATTTGGCCGAGGTCCTTAAAAGGTGTGAAGATTGCAATCTAGTGCTCAATTGGGAAAAATGTCACTTTATGGTGAAAGAAGTGACAGTTCTGGGGCATCAGATTTCTGAGAAGGGTATTGAGGTTGATAGAGCGAAAGTTGAGGTAATACGAAAGCTTCCACCACCTATCTCTGCTAAAGATGTTAGAAGTTTTCTTGGGCATGCAGGTTTCTATAGGAGGTTCATCAAGGATTTCTCCAAAATTGCACATTCATTGTGCAAAATGCTCGAAAAGGAGTATAAGTTTGATTTTGATGATGCTTGTCTGAGAGCATTTGGAGAGTTGAAGGAGAAGTTAGTTACAACACCTATCATTATTTCACCAGATTGGGGACAACCGTTTGAGGTAATGTGTGATGCGAGTGGAGTGGCGCTTGGTGTGGTATTGGGACAGAGACGAGAGAAGATTCCTCATCCGATTTACTATGCTAGCAAAGCTCTAAATCTGGCTCAAAAGAATTATACAGTGACTGAACAGGAGCTTCTTGCAGTGGTTTTCGCATTCGAGAAATTTTGATCCTACTTGCTTGGTACTAAGGTCATTGTGCATACTGACCATGTGCGTAGGGGTACTTGGCCATATATTTGGAAACCCCTTATTAGCCAATAGAAATGTTGGCCTACTTCCACACCGGATATATCGTATAACCCCTTAAGAGTATTGATGGAACATGAGAGAACATTCATATTGTCTTGCCTTTTGAAAAAATCGAACTTTAAACAAAAAAATTAAATGGGAACGTCTAGTGCCAAAGTTACTAAATGGGTAAGTCGACAATCCCTAGACTATGTAATGTATTTTATGTGTTGGGTTACTAGTTGATGATTTTAAAGAGGACTCCCCATTCATTAGATAGAGAAGATCACCAAGATTTCACAATCAACGACCAAATTTATTCCAATTCCAAGAGCTCGGATCAAATCGATATTGATATACCAATTCGATATCAGATATCAGAAAAGTATCATACTTCAATTTGAATCTTGAATTGAATATAAAATTGAAATTATGTATTCGGAGAGCACAACCTATGTTACCCTGAATAGAACATAAAACGACAATACAACAATAAAAGAGAAGAAAGACAGATAATATAGATATCTCCACATGTGTTTAAGCCATACAAACCTTCTTTTCTTATAAACTTCACAATCGTATTTTACTAAAAAAAACTACCAAAAGAATCACTCATTTGCAAAACCCTCACCTCAGAATTCAACAAGACTCCATTAACATGAAATGAAGCTAAAACCTCAAGAACTCAAATCATTCAACCTCAAGAACAAAATTACGGATAAAAATAACATGATTGACGTGTGGGTGAATGAACCCAATACTATGAGAACTTACATACCTTAAATAACTAGGTTCTTGGCAAAAGCTTGGATCAACGCTTGGAACCTTGAACTTTTTCTCCTCTTGAACCTCTTCTCTAAAGCCCTAAACGTTTTGGGGATGAATGAAACAGATTCTAATCAGTTTACACCCTAAATTGTGTGTAATTTACCTTAGACTAATTGGGGGTAAGGAAAAGACTAAAATACCCCTCCTTAGTTCGGGTGAAAAGGCCCTATCTAGAGAGGCTACACTCAAACGGTCATATATCCCTCATTCGAATTCGGATTTTAGCAAACTCGGTGGGGTTAAAAAGAGGAATCAAAGATCTTCGATTTGATATCTCATGGGACACTTTACTAATTATGTGCTAAGGGGTCGTTTGGTGTGAAGGATAATTTCAAATAGTCCTGGGATTAAATTATAGTGCCACTTAATTTGTTGTTTAATTGGCAAGTTCGGGATAACTTATCCCGAAATTAATTATTAGTACCGGGATAAGTTATCCCTTACCATGGGTGGTATAGTAATCCAGGGAAAACTTATCCCGGGATAAAATGACAAAATGATAAAAATATTCCTTTAAACACTTTTAATACATTACTTTTCACGCTCGTGAATGGTATTTTTGTAAATATATATGTTCTTAAGATTTATTATTCTGAATACAATAAACCAAACACTCAATAAAAATAATCTAAGCATAACTTTTCCCATCATAACTAATCCCATCATAACTTATCCCATCATAACTTGAATTCAAACAAAACGACTCCTAAAAGTTAGGGTCGTTTGAAGTTGACCCAAAACTTAAAAGAACTTATGGATGGCTTGAATAAATTTCTCTTCAGTACTCGAGGTGCTACATCTAGAGACCTTGACACCAAAGTAAAATTTAAATTCCTCGGTAAAATCTTACTCACAATGAAGAATGGTTCGAGTCTTAGCTCAAAATATTTTGGGGTGTTACAGGTTTAAATAGCTAAGTGTACATATTCTAAGAAACAAAAAAAAGAGAATCAAATTACATAATAAGAACTGTCATTCTCATTTTATCATTAGAGCACAAAGAAAATTGAAGACAGAAAAAGAACAAAGGGAGAAGAAATACCTTAAACTGCAGCAACACTTTCAGAAAATGGAAGATGAAAGAGCTTTGAGTAGATGAAGAGATATTTGAACCTGTGGAAAGTAGAAAGAGAAAGCTAAGGTCTAAATTTTGTAGTAAGTATTAATGAATAAGCAAATAAAGACACGTGTGATATTTCAGAATAAAGATGTCTCCCAAAATATGAATGAAATTTAATAGACAATCAATCAAATATGGCCACAATTAGCAAAATATTAAATGCATTACAGTACAATCTAAATAGTTTTTGGTCCAATTATGTAATGTCGTGTTTGTCCAAGAAGCTGTCATTTCTAAATAAGGGATAATATAAAAAATTAATATAAATATAAATAAATAAAAGTATTATAAGTAGCAAATCCTACAAGACTTTCTTACTCTTGCCTCTTTTTCTTCTCTCTTGCCTACAATTAGGGTTTGTTGATTGGTTCATAATTCTCCTTCAAAGATAATCATTTTGAGGAGCTTCGATGGAGAGACCTTTGAGGTCGATGAGGCGGTGGCGCTAGAATCACAGACAATTAAACATATGATAGAGGATGACTACGATAACACCATCATCCCTCTACCCAACGTTACTAGCACGATCTTAGCCAAGGTTATCGAATAATGCAAGCGCCATTTGGAGGTTCTTAAAGCGGAAGATAAGACCACTAAAGAGGATCTAAAGACTTTCGATACTGAATTCGTCAAAGTTTATCAGAGCACCCTTTTCAATCTCATTCTGGTTTGGATATTTTTCAAACTTTATGTATATCTTAATTGATTCCTATATGTTTCTGATTACATCAGTGGGATTGTTCAATTATTGGTGTGCCTGATTGTTTATTCTTTAATTAATTCATCTAAACAACTAGAAAGAGGCAAAAGTCAATAACTCTTTTATATTCTAAAATTATAGTCAAATAAAGTATGTGACTCCTATAGAAGTGTCATATAGAAGCAAAGGGTGTGGCTTGGTTGTTAATAAAGTAGTTGAGAACCATGAGATATCGGGTTATGATTCCCTATGGAGACAAAAAAATACTAGGTAATTCTTCCTCATCTGTCTTAACCTCGTGACAGAGTCACTTAGTACTTTTTGCTGGTGGGAGGTGGCAGGTATCCCGTGAAATTAGTCAAAGTGCGTGAAAGTTGGCCCAGACACCACATTCAGAACTGATGAAGTACTTTTTTGGCTTGATTGTTTTTTTCTTCATTTTTGTTTGTTCCTTGTTGGTAGTTGTGTGTATTATTAATCTCAACAGTCTTTTGTTTATTAGTCTATTCTATAAAGATGACTTCTTGTTGGTAGAACTTTGTAAATTATTAAATCCACAATTTTATTTGTTAATATGTACAACATACCATGTGTAATTTCACAAGTGAGGTCTGGGACCTTACCTCCTACCTTGTGATGGTAGAGGGGTTGTTTTCCAAAGACCCTCGGCTCTAGCAAAACATATTAAAGCATGAACAAATAAGTCATTTTAGAAAAAGAAAAGAGTAGTATCAAAACTAAAAAAAATGAGCATTTTTATATTTGGAAGTTCTTTAACTTTCCATTTACCCTTAAGGGCATTCTCTTGTAGGGTGAGGCCTAATGATTGATGAATGGATCGAGAACTATTTGGTGATAGAGTTACTTGGTACTTGTTGCTGGTGGGAGATGATATGTATCTCGTGGAATTAGTCGAGGTTTGTAAATGCCAGCCCAAACACCATAGTCATAAAAAAATGTCATATAACTGAGAAATGATGAAGTGTTTTTTTGGCTTGATTGTTTTCCTTCATTTCTATTTGTTCCTTGGTAGTTGTGTATGTTATTAATTTCAACAATCTTTGTTTATTTTTCTATTCCAAAAATATGACTTCTTATTGGTAGAATTGTGTAAATTATTGAAACTATGATTTTACTTGTTAATATGTACAACACACCATGTATAGTTGCACAAGTGGGGTCTGGGACCTTACCTCTTACCTTGTGAAGGTAGATGGGTAGTTTCCCAAAGACCTTTTGCTCTAGCATTCGATAATGTTTTTCTTTTTTATCAGTTCAAGCTTATGTCTATGCTTTAGAGTTTCCCTTGCATGCTCGTACATTCCATGTACTGATGCCATTTGACCTTCATCTTTCATGATGCAGATACAGGTAACCAGGGTCATCAACAGACGGTCCGTTGATACCACTTGCAGTTTCAGAGTTGCTTTGGTGAGTCTTTTTGCTTCCAGAGGATTCCCACATTTACTTTCATTCGTATTAGGAGGTTGGGGGTCTTGTCCTAACTTCCATCATAGTTGTTAGAGGCTTCATAGATAGATAGTAGTAGTTGTGGAGTCTTTTCATTTCCACTGTTAAATGTTTGAAGACTTGAGTTGCCTCTTTTGGCTAATTGAATATTTTTTTTAAAATATTTTGATTTATCTATTTTGATATATTGAGTTAAACTTTAAATTTTGAGGTTTATTGTTGTTTAGTAAGTCTTCTACTGAGAGTTGAGCCAGGCCAAGGGTTTGCTTGGGGCCAGCAATAATTCTCAAGTGCCGATCATGTCCAAGGTGTAGGCTCTGGGCGTGACAAACTTGGTATCAGAACACACCTAGAGGAGCTACTTTAGGAACAAACGGAGGAGCAAACCACTTGTATGCTATTACCAGTCGCCAAGAGCAAGAGAATTCACCTAATGTTGTCACTGGTATGATCAAAGTCTTTACTTTTGATGTATATGCATTTCTTGTTCCAGGTGTGAGTCTATCTTTTGTGACTCCATATATTACTATGAATTTTAATATTCTTCCCGAGCAACTTCTTGAGCCCTTTAGTGTTTCCACATCTATTTGTGAGTTTATTCTAGCAGAGAGAGTTTATCATAATTGTGTCGTTTCTGTCAATCACAAGGACACCATGGCTGACTTAGTCGAGTTAGATATGGTGGACTTTGACGTTATTCTAGGTATGGACTGGATTCATGCTTGTTATGCCTCAGTTGATTGTAGAACTCGAGTAGTTAAGTTATAGTTTCCTAATGAGCCAGTTATTGAGTGGAGGAGTAGTTCATTAGTGCCTAAGGGTCATTTTACTTCGTATCTTAAGGCTAGAAAGTTAGTTTTCAAGGGGTGCATCTATCACTTAGTCCGAGTTAATGACTCTAGTATTGAGACACCACCTATTCAGTCAGTTCTAGTTGTGAGTGAGTTTCCAGAGATCTTTCCAAATGATCTTCTCGGAGTCCCTCCTGAGAGAGAAATAGACTTCGATATAGATATTCTTCCTGATACTCGACCTATATCTATTCTGCCATATAGAATGGATCTAGTTGAGTTAAAAGAGCAGTTGAAAGATCTCCTTGATAAGGGCATTATTAGACAAGTGTCTCACCTTGGGGCACTCCAGTCTTATTTGTGACGACGAAAGATAGTTCTCTTAGGGTGTGTATTGATTACCGCCAACTGAACAAAGTCACAATAAAGAATAAGTATCCCCTTCCGAGAATTAATTATCTCTTTGATCAACTTCAGGGTGTCACTTGTTTTTCTAAGATAGACCTCAGATCTGGCTTTCATCAGTTGATAGTAAGAGAAAGTGATATTCCAAAGACTGCATTTAGGACCCATTATGGTCATTATGAATTTCTAGTTATGTATTTTGGTTTGACTAATGATCCTGCAGCATTCATGGACCTTATGAATAGAGTGTTTAAGCCTTATCTTGATATGTTTGTCATCGTATTCATTGATGACATTTTGATTTATTCTAGGAATGAGGATGATCATGCTAGTCATCTCAGAGTAGTTCTCCAAACTCTCAAGGATAAAGAGTTATATATTAAATTTTCCAAGTGCGAATTTTGGCTTGAGTCAATGGCATTTATGCGCCTCATTGTATTTGTAGAAGGGATTCAAGTTGACACTTAAAAGATTGAAGCAGTGCAGAATTGGGCCTGACCCACATCTCCAACTGATATTAGAAGTTTCTTGGGATTGGCTGGTTATTATAGAAGGTTCGTTAAGGGGTTCTCATCTATTTCATCCCCTTTGACAAAGTTGACTTAGAAGACAACAAAGTTCCAATGGTCAGAAGCTTGTGCGAGAAGCTTTAAGGAATTAAAAATGTGGTTGACTAATGCCCAGTGTTGACCTTACCGGAAGGTACACAAGGCTTTGTGGTGTATTGTGATGCCTCCAGAGTTGGACTAGGTTGTGTATTGATGTAGAATGGAAAATTTATAGCTTATGCCTCCAGACAACTTAAGATTCACGAGATGAGTTACCCAACCCATGATCTAGAGTTGGTTGTTGTAGTGTTTGCTTTGAAAATATGACGTCACTATCTCTATGGTTTTCATGTTGATGTGTTCACCGATCACAAGAGTCTTTGGTATGTATTCAGTCATAAAGAGCTTAATCTCAGACAGAGAAAGTGGTTGGAGTTACTCAAGGATTATGACATGAGTACTCTATCACCCAAGTAAGGATAATGTTGTTGATGATGCTTTGAGCAGGTTGTCTATGGGTAGTACTGCCCATGTGGAGGAATGAAAGAGAGAATTAGCCAAAGATGTGCACAGACTTGTACGACTAGGAGTTTCGTTGTTCAATTCCAATGAAGGTGGAGTGGTGGTGATGAACAAGGGTGAATCATCACTAGTGTACGAAGTGAAAGAGAAACAGGACCAAGACCCTGTTTTTCTTGAATCGAAGGCAAATGTTCATAAGCAAAAACTGATAGCTTTTGAATAAAAGGAGATAGCTTATTGAGGTATCAAAGTAGATTGTATACCAAAGGTGGATGAACTCCAAAATAAGATCATGGAGCAAGCTCATATCTCCAGATACTCTATCCATCCGGGTTCCACAAAGTTGTATCGTGACTTGAGAGAAGTCTATTGGTGGAGTAGTATGAATAGGTATATTGCAGAGTTCGTTGCTAAGTGCCCGAATTGCCAAGAAGTCAAAGTAGAGCACCAGAGGCCCAGTGGTATGTTCAGAACATAGATCTTCAGGAATGGAAGTGGGAGATGATCAATATGGATTTCATTATAGGTTTGTCGCGGTCTCACAGACATTATGATTTGATTTGGGTGATTGTAGATGTAATGACTAAATAAGCAAATTTCTTGTCGGTAATGACTGCCTATTTAGCAGAAGATTATGCCAGATTACATATTCAAGAGGTAGTCAGACTTTATGGAGTTCTAGTGTCCATCATTTCAGATATAGGTGCGAAATTTACATCATAATTTTGGAAATCTTTCCAGAAAGGTTTGGGTTCGAAGGTAAATTTGAGTACTGCTTTCCATCCTCAGACTGATGGTCAAGCACAGCGTATGATTCATACTTTAAAGGATATGTTGAGGGCTTGTGTGATAGATTTCAAGGGTAATTGGGATGATCACTTACCTCTCATTGTGTTTGCTTACAACAACAATTATCACTCTAGCATCCAGATGGCTCCTTGTGAGGCTCTTTATGGGAGAAGATGTAGATCTCCTATTGGATGGTTTGAAGTCGGTGAAGCTAGGTTAATAGGACCAAACTTGGTTCATCAAGCTATGGAGAAAGTTAATATCATTCAAGAAAGGTTGAAAACAGCACAAAGTTGTCAGAAATCCTATACCGGTGTTAGGAGAAGAGACTTGGAGTTTGAGGTGGACGATTGGGATTATTTGAAGGTTTCACCCATGAAGGGTGTTATGACGTTTGGAAAGAAGGGAAAGCTTAGTCCCCGGTAAATTGGTCCTTACAGGATATCCAAGAGGATTGGCAATGTAGCCTATAAGTTGGAGCTACCGTCACAGTTAGCAGCAGTCCATCCGGTATTCCACATTTCAATGTTGAAGAAGCTTATGGGTGATCCTTCACTTATTATACTTACTGAGAATATTGGTATTAAGGAAAGCCTATCTTATGAGGAGATACCCCTTGAGATACTTGATCGTCCTCGCAAGTTGAGAACCAAGGAGGTAGCATCAGTCAATGTCTTATGGAGGAATCAGTTTGTTGAAGAAGCTACATAGGAGGATAAGGAGGATATTCAGAAGAGATATCCACATCTCTTTCCTTTCAACCAAGGTAATGACTTTTTTGTAAAACACTCTTTAAATTGATATGCTATGTTGTATTAAAATTGCATGTTGGGAATTTGAGTTGGGTGCTAGATGTTGCCACCCTTAGTTCTAATTAGAGTGATCTCATTCAAGGACAAATATTTCCAAAGGGGAGATATTGTAACACCTCAATTTTAGAAAGAGCTAAATTTAGAAAAAACTAAATTGGAAGGAGCTAATTTGAGATTTGTGCAAGTTAGTCTTCAATTGTGAGTTTTGGATCAACTTCAAATGACCATAACTTTTAGTACAGGATGATTTAGCTGGCCCACGAGATATCAAATGAAATATCTCTGAGTTCTCTTTCCAATGCCACCGAGTTTTCTAAATTGCGAGTTTGGATGATAGAGATATGCCCATTTAAGTTCAGCCTTTCCGATTGATTAAATTCATCTGAATTAAGGAGGGGTATTTTGGACTTTTCCTTAACCCACTAAGTTTACACGTTTTGTTTACCCCAAATAGGGATCTAAACTTATTTGGACCAGTTTTTACAATTCCTAAACATGCTTAGGGTTTTAGAGAGATGTTCAAGAAGAGAAAGGGGAGAAGTTCAAGCGTTCGTTCAGGATTCTTGCGATTTTTGAGGAATTTTGCCAAGGATTTGATCCTTACGAGGTATGTATGCTTTCATAGTTTAGGGTTTGTTCTCCCTCACACAAATCATGTAAAATCTTACCCATGAATTCATTCTTGAAGTTGATTATTGAGTTCTTGAGAAGTTCTTGAGTTAAATTGATAAATGGAGGTCTTTGAAATTCTTGAGGTGAGGCTTTTTGCGCAATAATTTTAGTCTCTCGATTGAATTTTCTGTGGGTTTCATTAAAAGTGTTCTGGGTTTGTGAAATTTCGTGGAATTGGACCATAGAACTGAAGTGGTATGAGTTGAGTCAAGTTTGGGAGAGGAAGAAATATCGGGCAAATAATTGCGCCCAGGTCCGCATCGCGGAGACGCTTAAGATCTTCAGTATTCACATAGTTACCCCCTCTCCACATCGCGGAGAGTTAAAAATTATTTCACGAACAAAAATTTAATTCATCATCCGCATCGCGCTAGTATTCTCTTGTTTGTGCCATCGCTCGTTTCTTATTATCAACTACCTAAACCTTCCTAAATCTTTGAGAGATCCTATATTCCAAATCATAACTCTTAAATCTTCATTTAAATTCAAAGAAAAGATTAAGAGTCAAATTGGAGAGAACCTTTTGAGTCATTTTGAGAAGTCTTTGACAAACCTTTAAAACTTGTTTTAAGAGTTGGGTACTTGAGTATGAGGATCAGGAGAGTGAGTTTCATTTTTTTTAAATGATTATATGGGAACTAAGTATTCCCAAGAGTAAATACTTTTACATTTAAATGAGAGGAAACCTTGATTTCCAAATGAGTTCATGAAGAGTTTTTTAGCACTATCTCTTTTAAGAGAATCATTTGAGTAATAATTTCAAAGTTGAGGATGAGGAAACGTTTTTAAACATATGAACATGAGTTATATTATTAGGAGTAGTATTGAGCACCGAAATGAGGACTAGTTCAGACAACTCAAAGTCCTCATAAATCATGTATGCCAACATGGATAAAGGGTCATACTTTTTAGATGATTCCTTATTGTTTTTTAAGCATAACTTAGTGGATCCACTTATTTAAGGATGTACTATACTCCTTCAAGGTATAGGACAGTTCTGGCAGCGTGGGTGAGACGCTATATCATCACATAGCTCATAGTGATGGTTGTCGGTTAGAGAATCTCCCAAATAAGAGTAAAAGAGTTATTATTGTATTTTTAAATACATATGAGTTATTGTCCAGTGTTTTAAAAGTTTTCTTTATAATGCATCTTTATTGTTGTTTTTATATTGAACCGAGTTGAGTATTCTTGAGTTTGATTATCCTTGAGTATCCTTGAGTTGAGTTGAGTTGAGATGAGGTGAGTATGTTCTTTTTTTTTATCAGTTCAAGTTTATGTCTTTGCTTTAGAGTTCCCCTTGCATGCTTGTACATTCCATGTACTGACGACAGTTGGCATGCATCTTTCATGATGCAGATACATGTAACTAAGGTCATCAACAGGCGCTCCGTTGATACCACTTGCAGTTTCAGAGTTTCTTTGGTGAGCCTCTTTGCTTCCGGAGGATTCCCATATTTACTTTCATTCATATTAGGAGGTCGAGGGTCTTGTCCCGACTTTCATCATAGTTGTTAGTGGCTTTATATATAGTAGTTGTGGAGTCTTTTCAATTCCATTGTTAAATGTTTTAAGACTTGAGCTGCCTCTTTTGGCCAGTTGAATATTTTCTTTAAAATATTTTAAGTTATCTATTTTGAGACATTGAGTTAAACCTTAAATTTTGAGGTTCATTTGTTGTTGAGTAAGTCTTCCACTGAGAGTTGAGCTCGGCCAAGGGTTCGCTTGGGCCAGCAATTGTTCTCGAGTGTCTGCCACATCCAGTGTGTAGGCTCGGGGCGTGACAAACTTAAATTACAAAAGTAAGGAAAAGAGAAAGTAACAACTCCCTAGTCTAGTAGTATTTCGTGTCGTAGCCAATCTCCTCAGCAACCTGCTCGATTTCCTCATCGTCATCTCCATTAGACTCAATGTGTAAGTCCTCTTGTGCTAGCTCCACATCAGTGGGGACATCATCATCCACTAACTCCTCAAACTCTAGTCCTATGTGTTAGAGATTCTATGCACTGCATTTATAAGGTAATCCTTGTAAAGCTATTACATCTTAAAGTCTGAATGAGAAAGGACACAATAACTTAGATGAAGCATATCTAAAACATACATATGGTTGTAATAACAATCATTCTGAGCATTACGCTTGGCATATGTAATTGCATATCTATACTGAGTGTTGGGCTCTTTTGACTTAGTGACATCCATCTACGCGTGTTTTGGAGTGTCCTATAGTATGTATCCTCCTCCTTGACATCAAGGCTCCATAGAAACCTAGTCAGCTACTATGATTAAAATATACGCCATAGGTGTGTGTCACGAACCCAAAGTATACCCTAACTGTAACATTGCATATCAAACCCCGAGAGGCCCTGCACAAGCCACTTAGCATACATCATACAAGATAATAGAAGTAAAGAGTTCAAAATATAATGTTTCATACAAAAGAGTTTTGACAAAAGCGGAAGTCTAATCATATGTCTCAAAGTCATCGAGTATATCATAAGGAAAGTGATTGGAACGTTAACCCATACATCACATACAAAGTTTGAAACGAATGACATAAATCAAAAGAAGGTATCTTGGTCCTCGAAACATGATGATGAATCACCGATCTTCGAAGTCTATGAAATCCACTAGCCACAAGGAGTGTCGGACCCTACACTAGTGAAACAGTGTAGGCACAAGTATGCATTAGTAAATGAAATGTACTAAGTATGAGGCAATATGCATAAACATGATCATGATAATATAATTGACTTAAAACGAATAAACATGATCATAAATAAATATTTATAATGTTTTTTGGGAAAATTGACATGAAGATCATAAAAACATAGTCAACTACTGTCACGCCCCAAACTCAAGGGGCAACTGGCTCCTAATGCCAAAACTCAGGCCCGAGTCGACCCTGCTGAACCATTTGCTACTACCGCATGGCAGCCGCACGCAATCAAGAAATCAAACAAGTATATCTCGGCTTAAAACTAAGCCATCGGCCGGTAAGGCCCCTGCCAACTGATCTATAAAAGAAACAACTACTCCCAGGAGATCATATAAATAAATAGCCAACTAGCACAGAAGTCCTGATTGGGCCGTCGAGGCCACCATGATGTCTATTCCAAAACTAAAAAAAGCAGGTATGTATCAATACAATACATCAAACAGCTCACAAGCTTCAACAAACCAACTACATAGGCCAGTATGACCATAACGTAGCTATACACCCCCACACACTAGTCTGCAAGCCTCTAAGAGTAGTAAAGATTGGTGGGACAGGGCCCCAGCCTACCCATAAAAATATATACAACAAAAGCTAACAAACCTCCACACTCTGGCAGCTCCGAAGGAACGGGCTAGCCAACTGTATAGAAGTCAATC